>PVIC010040210.1:0-16778 GCA_004025085.1 Thryonomys swinderianus | reverse complement strand
GGGGCCAGAGGGTTAGCTCAGTGGTTCCGGCGCCTGCCTCGAAAGCGCAAGGTCCTGAGTTCAATCCCCAGTAGCCACATACAATGCTGGGCGTGGTGACTCACGCCCACCACCAATCAACCAGCAATCAGCACCACATACCACAGTGCTGGGCGTGGTGGCTCACGCCTGTAATCCCAGCACTTGGGAGGCAGAGACAGGAGGATTGCTGAGTTTGAGGCTTGCCTGGGCTACATAGTGAGCTCAGAGCTAGCCTGAACTACAAAGCGAGACCCTGTCTCAAAAAAAAAAAAAAAATTACCTAAGCAGTTGTTATCAACATATGGCATTTTTGCAACATTTAAAATAACTGAAGATTTTAAGACATTTTTGTAGGGCTTTTTTGTTTTGTTCTGTTTTTCTTGTTTTCTAGAAAAAGTCTGGCCGTGGGTATTTGGATCAAACTTCATATAAGTAATAGAAGCTCTATAATGGACTGTCACATTTTCCAATTATGAAAGGGCTTTTGTGATTACTTTGGAAAATAAAACAAAGTAGGCTGCATATTAATTGTTACTTTCAGTGTAATTTTATAATACTGAAAATTAAGTGTAATCAACTAAAATGAAAAATGAATATTATTTTTGTGAAAAAACCATGTACATTATATACATATATATAGCAATAGAATTTATAAGTGGAAAAATCAGGAATTTTGTATTCTAATGTAAAAATATTTTCTGCATTAGTGAGGAAACTGGAAAATTAATTGTGACTTGTGAAGGAATTGTCACAATTCCCTCTGCATTAAATTTAGTTTTAGTTTGCACACACAAAAAATGTATACTCCACTTTCTACAGAGGTACCAACTTTTCTATCTCGTGTTCAAATGTATCCCACCATTTCTCTGATGTCTCATTTCCCCACTGAACTTGGCATTTTGTGCTGGCTTATTCAATGCCATTTCCAAAGGATGTGTGGGCTTTCCTTATCAGTATCTTTCCTCAAGTGAATAGTTACTATCTTTCATAAATGGTTAGTTATTAATCATTTGGTCAGTCAGTCATTCAGACAGTTGTACATGCAAGTTTGAGTCTAACCTGAGAAAACTAGATACTTAATGAGACTGCATCTTAAAATAAAAAATGAAAACATGGGCCGGAGATGTAACAGTGCAAAAGTCCTAGGCCCAATCACAAGCACTATCAATAAATAAATGAACAGGTCATCCATAACATGAGATCCTATTATATACTAAGCTACTCAACAAAGGTCTGGGCACTGAGCATTGAGAGCGATGAATCATATAGGGTCCCTGACCTTGTGGCGCATCCTTGCTAGTGGTGAGAGAGAAACAATGGATATAAATGAGGAAAACAACAATGGCATGCTGAGTCCTGTATGTAAAATGAATGAGTGACCCATGTAGACAGGACAAAAAGGGTTCTCTGGGAATGTGATAGGCTTAGATATGAATGATAAACAAGATACTCAGCTAGAATACAACAGAGAAGAAAGTGTTGCAAGAAGAGGGCCAACTGCCATCGACTTATAGTTCCTACAGGTGAAATGAATTTATATATTTAAGTTTGCAATGGGCGGAGGTTCTTGAGCTGTTTGAAGCCACAAGAAGCACAGAATGAATGAAAAATAATGAGATAAACAGGTAGCATCACACAAGGATGGGCCACCCAGGGATCTAAAGCAGGCGATAACATGATCTGGTTTGTGTTTTTAAAAATATTTCCCATATGTTCTGTGAAAGAACTGCAAGGAAGTTGAAGTGAAAGCAAGGGGACTATTAAAGAGACTCATGCTTTCATCTGGGTGAGAGATGATGGTCATGATTAAAATGTCAAAAATAGAAATAGACAACGAGAGGGGGTCTCAAATATGTTAGGGATATACTGTACCTCATCTATTTAAATAACTGCATCCTCAGCTTCCATCACATATATGCTTTCATTTTTCCAATTAAGACATTATTCCAGTTAGAGATTATTCACTGAAGGGCTAGCCAGGGTTTTGTAGTTCTCTTTTTCCTAGCTTTTGTTACATTACTGTATCTCTTCGACCCAACCAGGAAATTATTCCTTCCTCCGTCCCTTCTCTGTTTCCAGTGACTGCTACCATTTTTCCATATCTCTCGGTGCAGCAGGTTTTCATCTTGTAGAGACTTCTCTTAAAAGCTCTTGCTATTCATTTTGGTATGGTCTTAATTTTGACTCTGTATGCATTTTAGAACACAGTTTCCAGAATTTTAGTTCACCAATAGTCATATTCACTTTATTGTTTATAATTGAAGAGTCAGGGTTGTCTCTTTAAGTTCTACCTTCCTTATAAACCACTTTCCCAAAAATTTCACATTGTCATCTATGAAGGAAGCAAGTCAGAACTCAGCAGCCATCACAAAGCTAACAATAGGCTTGTAACACTGAGACAAGATTATAGTCAAGTTGGGATAAATCATTATGCTACAGATTCATATTCATGCTGCATTAAAATTTCTAAAGTAATACTACAATGACAAGCAAAAGCAAAATGTGTGTCTAGACATAACTTAATCCCCTTTATAGTAATTAGCTACAAATGAGCCAAATATGAGCTCCCTTTCTGAAAAATATTAACATTTGCAAGTAGAACTTTCAGATATACATATACAATATTTTAAAAATCTAAAAATTAGACTAGTATTCATTCTCATTTTCTCTGTTCTCTCTCTCAAACACACACATTTTTATTTTTATAAAAATAGTCCAAAAATTAAAGGGCTGGAAAGGAGCTTATAATATAGCCATCCAAACCATCTGGCTGCCATTAAGAGGTTTAAAATTGGGTCATCCTAGGTCATTCAGAAAATTCCAGACTTCCTTTATAGTTTACCTCAATATTTACATCTTATTCAGGAATACTTTTATCAAATTATATTGTCTATAGTAAAATAAATAAATATTGGTGCTATTCATAAGCTAGAATATAAAGCATGCACTTTTTCCTTGACTTCATGCAAGAATACTAGTCACTGCTTATCTCTTAATAACAACCAAATTTCCTTTTTCAATTTTAACACTTTTGTTGAGGTTTAATTGATGTATGATATCTGAATAATTTAATATATCCAATTCAGTGAGTTCAGACATGACATGTCCAAAAAGTATCACATCAAAATAGACACTACCTACAAAAGAAGAGATTTTTAAGGCTTGATTTTTCTTCAGTACCAGGGATCAAACTCAGGAACTTGCATTTGTGAGGCAAGCATGGTGCCCCCAAGTCTAGCCCAAGGTTTGATTTTTAACTTGAAAAGTTGACTAGTTTTTCTCAGACTGAATCATTCAACAAGGATCTCACGGAAGTACTTGAAAATAGTTCTGTCAAAACCACTTAACTTATGAAAGATCAACTATGTCACAAAAATAAAATTTTATGACAGTGGCCATGGTGGTGTACAAGGGCTGGAGAAAGCAATAGAGAAGTATTAAATTACTACAGTTTCCTCAGTGAGCTCTCAGAAAATACACCAAATGTTCTATTTTCTCATGAATCTGCATCATGGAGTCTTGAACTCTACAAACACAGAGACCACCATCCTCTCTAAGTGATGTAGTACTTCCATTAGTCAGCTTTCTAGCCCTATAACAAAAGACCCGAGGTAATAACCCTATAAATCGGAAAGGTTAATTTTGGCTCACAGTCAGTCCTGTAGCAGGGCAGCACATAATATGGGAAAACATGGTGGATTGAAAGTCTGCCCTTCACAGCCAGGAAACGAAACAAAAGGGAAAGAAAAAAATGTTGGGTTCCATTAGCCCCTTTGAAACACACCACCCATGATCTAAGACTTGTGTCTGGGGCCACTATTTAAAGATTTCATTGTTCAATAATGTCTCCCTGGGGACTAATCCTTTAATATTTGAGCTTCTAGGGACATTCCAAAGCCAAACTGTAGTAGTTTTACAGCCTAAAACTCTTCCAAGAAGTGAAAGTTACTTTGTATTTTTTTTTTTACTTTTAAATTATTTGAGTGTTCATTCCTGAAAAATGTAACTATAAGGCTCATTCTTAGTATTCCATGAATATCTTGGACAGTTCCATGGGTCCATTCATTTTCAGAATTACAGTGAGTAAATACCTAGATATTCATTAAACACATCTAGAGATTTTAGCTTTTCACTTAAAACTAACCCAGTCTCAAACCAAAACCTGGTCAAGATCCAAGGTACTTGTGACAGTTCTTTGATGGCTCATCAAGGAGATTCAGGGCTCTGTAAGGATGTTTACCTGGTTTAATACCAATTACAAGGGAAAGAACAAGATACTGTTTGTTGAGAAAAGGAGACACTCAGCCAAACACTTCACATAGGTTACTTTCAATCCCTGTAAGAACCCTACAAGATCTGTATAATTTTCCCTGTTGGACAACAAAGGAAACTGAGCTTCAGAGAGGTGCACTATTTTTCAAAGTCCCACAGCCTGTAAGGTTCACAGCAAGGACTTTACGTCAGGATAGGATGGAGGACTGCATGCCTTCCTCTATTGCACAACGCGTGAAAACATGTAGACAATTCTACCCATGACCTATACCTAGTTCACCTAGGAAATAAAACCAAACAAAAACAGTGAAATTTGTTTCTGTGTCATACATGTGAGTCAAGTATTTTTTCCTCAGTACACTTGTCTGGCCCCTACACCTCCTTAGATAATCACTAACAATTGTAACACAGCATCTGATTATCAAATTAATATGTGAGGATATAGTGTATAGGAGTATGCATCTATGAGGGTCAGCTTACAAATATTCTTGTATGACAAAATAGGTCATATTTTGTTCAAAAAAGCAGATGATGAAAATGTTAAAGCAAATTAAATTAAAACTGTTCTCTGTACTCACAGAATGAGAAAGTCTTTCACATTTTGCTTCAAGCTTCAGCAGGCTGAATCTATACACTCACTAGCCCACCTGCTGTCAAGCAATGGCCTGGTTCTGCTATGGCCCTGTGTTCTATTTGCCTTCGAAGCAAAGATTAACACTTTTTAAAATAAATGCTGATATTATGCTATGGCACACTTTACAGCACAGCCAGGGTGGCACAAAATTAAACTGAATAAGTAGAATGAAAACTGTCCTGAGCCAGCTTCAGCTTGTCCAGGAGCTAAAGGCAGCAAAAGTCTACAGAGCTAAGGGTATAGGACTGAACTCAGTAGGAATATCCATAGGTGTTTGGACACACTGTTCATGGAACATGGTTCCTCAAGACAGTGTGACAAACAGGAAGGCCAGGCTTTTTTTCTTAGCAGGTTTGGTTGCTGTCGATTAACAAATCTCTGAGTGCAGCTAAAGAACAGTGAAAACTATTTCATTGGAAAGAACCATGGAGATACTGATTTGATTGCCTACTGTCATAAACTAGGAAGCTACTTGAGACAAGTTAAGTGTAATTAGAGTCCAGGGTCTGAATCTTCTCTTTCTTCCTCAAAGTAGAACTCATCTGCTTGGTGCGCAAGCCACAGAAATTGGACTGGGTTTTCCCCGAACTCCTCCTCACCATTCTTCATGATAAACTTTCACAGAAAATGAGAGCAAAAGCTAAATTTTGACTTGTGACACATAAGTGTTAATACCAATAAAATCTGTTGACCAGATGGATTAGTGAGAATGAATTGCCACAGGCACTTAGGAAACTGAAATAACTACCACAGGAACTGCTTAAGTCTTTGGAGGACTATTGGGAATATCATTCCTACTTCCTTTATGTTCTCATCCAATAGACAGGCAGACAGACAGACAGATAGATAGAGATGTAGTCATGTGAGTGAGAATCTTCTCTACAGTCCTGGTAGAAACTCAGACAGATAAAATTAACATGCGCTTATGAAGCAAAGGAAAACAGAATTGGAAGTGAACACTTAAAACTAAATAACACCTTAGATCTTTCTAAGGTTGATTGCTGAGAATCTGCATGTGGATTAGACACTTGAACATGAGCCTGGGTATTATCAGAAAATTGGAACCAACACAGCTGACAAACTATATGCATTTTAAAAGCCTACAACAATCTGGCAAATGTACACGTTTCTCACTGTATTGATGACATCTGTAAGTTCTCAAAGTGCTGAGATAATATAATTGTGTTCACTCTGAAGTGACTGGTTTTAGAGATGAGAATACAAACTGTTCTGGAAACTCAATCTATAATGTTGTCCCTTTATAAATTGCTCTTATTTAATTATAATTCAGCTACCTCCACAAGACTCTAGTCAGGCCTTTGATGAGGAACATCCAGAAGCTGACATTTGCAAATAGGGAAAAAAGGAAATAAGTTATATGTGCATTTTTATTTGAATTTAGCTATGTAACCCCAAGTTCAATGAACAACTCAAAATGTCAAGCTATAAATTTGAATTTATTAAAACTCAACTTTATTAAAACTAAACTTTAGAGAATGTTTCCCACTCACAGTCATTGGAATTCCTTGATTCTACAAAAAAAAAAAATTTAAAAAGCATCGATGATAACGCTGAATGTGGGCTTAGGGATAGTTGGTTCCAAAAAGAAAAGCCTGGCTGAAGGGCTTAGTGTATCAGGATGCTGCTGAAGCACAGATGTGGAAAGACAGTGCCAGGCTTGAGGTGTCAGCAGTGACAACTGCAAGGAAAACTACACTGCACATTGTAGCCAAAGTAAGATGGAAGAACTTCATACTGAGTTCTTGGTCAAGTTCAGGGGTATTTTTCCTCCTCTGTGTTAGGCTTTATTTTGGTTCTATTAAAATAAGAAAAAAGGAGCACATTTCAGTGGTAGCAAGAGACTTAACTTCATTCAGCAAGGGTGTCATGTGCTCTTAATTCTTTGTATAACATTAGACTTCATAGCATGCAGAGATTACTCCCTTGGCTTTGGCCCTTTGTATGTATATCTCATCTTTTTTCATTTATTTGCACAGATCTGAATGTCTTACATTTGGACTAGTAGAAACAAACTACAATTTGGTCTGCTAATAGGTCTTGCCTCAAAACAGTGGAATGGGTTGACACTGCTCTATGCCTTTTCTTTGGAGCAACTGTCAGTCCTAAAATTGTGTAGCTATGAGTCTTCTACATCATGCTGGCCAGATGCTTCTCTCTTCTCCAAAGCCACACTCAACCTCAAGCAAGCATAGTGCTTTAACAGGGATGCTCCACAGAAGCTGTGGAAGCATTACATGTTTCATTTTCTGCAGTAAGATGAAGTTTATCTTTCTAAGGAAGGAGAACATGGGTCTCGTTTGAACTTATTTGGGAAAAATACTTAACTGTTGATTCTCTACCAATAGAAGAAAAAAATAATTTAGTATATGGTAAGTTTCAAAGGTTTTATGTCTATGCAGGGGATCTGAATATCTCTGAGGACAACATTTTAATAATCAATTCAATAATAATTATTAATAATAATAGCAAGATGCAAAAGAGGACAGCGGACTTTTAAAAATCTATTTAAAAAGTGATGACCTACCTTACGTAAAATTGTCTGAAACAATTGTCTGAACAGTAGAATTATTATGAATCTTTGCAATATCTCCTTTAAAATCATTATGCTGAGCTTAATCACCAGAGTCCCCATCTCCTCTTGCAGATCACCTTATGAAAAGCAGGGAACTTCAGAACACACATTTTAAAATACTGCTTAATACCTTTTTTATTCTCAAGCAATTACTAGTTCAGGGTGATACTAAATGCAAATTATATTTATTTCTTTCTGAAAACCATGGCGGGGATTTTAACACTAGAACATGTTCAGGTGTGTGAGTGATTCTGAAAGAGATGTGCTCCAAAGACATGCGAACACTGTTTTGAGTGGTGAGAGTGTTAATTGGCCTGAATTTCATCAATATATTTCACTTTCAGATGAGCTTTTGCATTGAACTCTCAGCAGAATTGACTTATTAAAATGCTACCACTTGCCAGCCAGAATATGATCAAATGTGTTTCAGCTTTCTCTTTTACACAGCAATTCAGAAGAAAATGCTGTCACTATCACACCGCATCTCAAGTGACTTTCTTATTCTCACCTAAAGTAGTACAGCTGAAGTTCCCACTTAATTTCAGCATCGACCTCACCATTGCAAATGCTCACGTGTGGACCTCTGTGTCAGGCAGGGTGTGCTGCCCACAGTGCTAGAGAACAGAACGCTGTTATTTCTCCGCTGAAGCCACAAAATTAAATAGACTTTCATTTCTTTCACAGTCCAGTGGCTGCGAAACAGGCATTTTCATGTACACCATGTCTTTCTGGCAGAAGGCCGAAATAAATACAGGGAATGTTTGAATTTAAGGTTTCTCTGAACATAGTCCCTTACTAGTCACATTCTACACCAATCTGACTTTTCCATAATTTAGATGCCTGTAGCAGACTCCATCTCTTCCACTGAATCCCTGTCGCTGATACTATCTCACCAAGCTATTTTGTATCCTGTGAGAATTAGGCCTCTTTGGGGAGCATATATATAACCGATACTGATCCAAGTTGTGCGTATCAGAATGAAGAAAGAGAATGCAAAAGCAAGACCACAACTTGTTTATTTATGATGGCATAAGGTGTTCAAAAGCTATATATACACCTAAAGTTCAGACAGATATGCAAGTCAATAAAAGCAGATTCCGTTTTATGCAAACCCACCTTCTTTTCTAAGTAAAGAAAACAAATGTCATTATCTAGGTTCTAGAAATAAAAACAGGAAAATGGAGATAAATTATTATGTGACAAAAGTTCAAAAGCCAAGTGAAATCATTTGTATAAATACTGAAATTATTCAAATATTTACTAAACTAGACCCTCCAACTTCATGGCGAGCTAATGTTTCTCATTAGAATTACAAAGTCATACTTTTTATGCTATACTCTTCTGTAATGTTGCAGATAAAAGAACATACAAGCTTTACTGGGCTCTCTGAAGCTCACTTAGGAAGAATGAAGTGTGAACACCTAAGGCTACATTGTGGGCACAATGGGCTGAATTTCCAGGGAGAAAAGAACAAAAAGACAAGAAATTTTACCCCACTGCCTGTTCGTCAGACTCTATGAGGCTATACCTATGTGGAAGTAACATGTTTAAGATGGAAATAGTAAAAAAATGGTCTAGTTAAAAATAAAAGGTAAGAAGCACAGTGTGCTCACCTTGATTTACTGGAATTTTAGTGGCAGAATTATGATATGCAATAACCAGTCAATCATCTTATTCCATAATATATAGCCAAGTGTTCATAGGAGATGAGAATTTTTTCAGCTTTCTTGGTGTTTTTTTTTTAATTAGTAAATGTTTACAGCATATAATGTTTACACTCTTTATGTTAAGTTCGTACAACATCAAGATTATAACTACACTTCATCTACCTCTGCAAGTTAGCAAAACTCATTATTTAGTGACAACCATTTCAGGGCTCAGCTAACAGCACAAGTGAGGGGGATGCGGGAGGATGCTAAAATGGCCACTCACAATCTCAGCTGAGGAACACTGGACAATGAGCTCAGGGAACATTACCTTCTTCCATTCACCCAAGACCTCTCAAACTGCCTTCTGGAGGGGAAGCCAGGATACATGGGAGAGGAGAAACAAATCTCCATGTAGTAGGTCCCAATTTACAGAGGGTAGAGGACTTAATGAAGGATCACTGAGGCGCTACCATGTCCCTCATCCTGATTTTACAACAGGTAGTTTTTCTGGTACCTCAATACATCGCACATCCTCTAAACTCCTCTTTATTGGATTTTTGAAAAAGAAATTTCAAGGTTATGATGGTGAATCCTGTGTTAACTTAGCTGGAGTATGGGACTCAAATATTTAGTCAAATGTCATTCTGGCTGTCTCTTTGAAGACGTCTTTTGGATGAAACTATATTTAAATATGTGGACTTGGAGTAAAGCATAGTACCCTCCAAAAAGTGGGTGGACCTCATCCAAACAGGTAAAAACTTTAACCAAAACAAAACCTGAACTACCAGCAGCAGGATGCAATTCTGAGAGGAAGTAGCCTTCAACAGAGACTGTAGCTCTGCCCTGGATCTCAAGTCTGCCCATATATCATAAGATTCTGGACTTTCATCTTCACAATTGCAAGTGTAAGAAGCTGTGAAATATTTCTTTAAAACCAACTTTCATATAAACATTCTGGTTTTGTTTGTTTATAAATGCAACCTGTTGGTTCTGTTTCTAGGGAAAACCATTACTGAAATGGACATTACATTTAGGTGCCCCTCAAAGTTAAAAAGATAAGCTCAAATTCCAGCAAATAAACAGAAAAGAATCACAAATGCATATCAACTATATCATATATTTATACTCATGTGGTCAAATGAGTAAATGGCCATATCAACCTATGTTAAAGCCTATGTTACCAGAGTAAGACTCTTTAAGCAAGAGCAAGACTCGTGTAACTATGTTGATTTCTTCTGTTTCAAAAGGAGCTGGATGTCATTCCTAGGTCATAAAAGTTTGTTCTTTAAAGGACAAGAGATATTCTCCTGCCTCTGTCTCTAAACCCAAAGTGCCACGTGGTAAAATGAAAGACAAATGGAGTTTGACAGACTCAAGCGCATAAAAGTATGCTCTCTGCACATTACCTGTCATTTTGCATCCTGGTTTTTAGCAGATGGGAAAGACATAATTAGATGACACATGTAGAACACCTCAAAGAAACTCGGGCATTTTCAGGTGACAATTAAATATTATTTTTCATATTCCATCATGCAAACAGGAGTGAAACCTCTCTGCCACCAAGAACCTATCTATTTAACTCAATTCCTATTGAAAGCCTCATTCTGTGACAAGTCACAGAATCAAGCCCAAATGAAACTTAAAATGAGGCACTCCCCTCTTACTTTGTACTCAACATAGACAGCACCTGCTGACCTTAACTACAACGTTGTCTCAGAGTGTAGAAAATTACATATCTCCTCTTGAGGTACTAAACGTTCCTTCATGCCCATTACTAGTACAGTTTGTTAAAAAACAAAGAATATTTTTATAAAAATACAGAAAAGAAATGCAACATAATATACACTTCTTTGATAACCAATATTCTATCTCTGAAATGGTCAACAAATAACTCATAGGCCTGATTATCTATGAGTTATATCCAGTCTGTGCTTATACTTTGGACATACTTGTGTTTTGCTAAAAACTGTAAAAGACAGAAGTTTTCTTAGTTACATGCAGTAAAAAATACGTATTTTTTTCTCTTCAGCACCGGGAACTGAACCCAGGGAGAGCTGAGCTACATCATCATGCCTCTTTAATTTTTGGTTTGAAACAGAATCTCACTCAATTGTCCAGACTGGGCTCAAACTTTTGATCTCTCACTTCAGATTCCTGAGCAGTTAGGACTACATCTATATATAATATATTTATATATGTGCCAAAACATTTAATCTCCAGTCTGGCAGCCAAGGTTAGCCAGGTCTGTCCTACCTGCAGAGTTTCGGTTGGACAGATCCAAAAGTTATGAGTTCTGTTAGAATTTGAACCTTCGGTGGTCTCCAAAGGCCCATGTGTTATAGGGTTAGTCTCCGGGGTAGTTCTGAGGAAGCAGAACCCTTGAGAGGTGGGATCTAGTGGGAAGTCTTTAATAACTCGAGATGTGCCCACAGAGGGAATTGCAAGATCCTACCCTTTTGTTTTTCCTTTTTGCTTCCCAGTCATGGAGTGAATAGTTTTGTACCATTTTACATTCCCACCATGATGTGATTCACTTTTAGAAGCCCAAAGCAATGGGGCAAATAGATCATGGAATGAAACATCCAAAACTGCAATCCAAAACAGCAATTTTCTCCTTATGATCTGTTTCAGGTATTTTATTATAGTGATGGATAACTGATTAACACAAGCTCATTTTCACAATGGCAAGGCGTAGAACAAATGTGGGAATGAAAAAAAAAAAATGACTACGCTAAGAGATTTCAAACCTGAAGCCATACTGCTTACCAGAGAGTAGTTGTCCTTCTTTGCTAAGATGTGCCCAGGGAATCCTTGTAGAAAAGAATGCATTTTAGGTTCTTTTAATCAGCTGTACCTAAGATAAATGCCCATGATTAAACATCAAAAGAGTATCTATCTTTAAATTCTCCAACTTATTCTATGTTGATGTCAAAGCCAAAACAGATAGGATATTTATGACCTTCTGTTGGACACATTCTGAAAATAAACTCTAATTAGAGCATCACTGCTTATCTCTCAGCACATACCATATCCTGGATGACTCTGGGAAGCATGAACTTGGTGCTATCCACTAGGAGTCGTCCTCACAAGGTCACAGGGATCTTGTGGAATGGCTGGATTTTTTTTTTTTTTGCCTGAAAAATCGTGGGCACACATATTTGCCTTATGTGGCACCTGAAGACAATGAGAAAAACTAAAGACATGAAAACTTTCCCATTATTAGAGCATGAGCTGGTACCATTACCAGGTTGTTGTAACTAACATACTGACAGAAACCCCTAGGTTCAACGTGGTTACTTAAAGTTTCCAGTTGCATAAACTCAGTCACTTTTTTAAAACAAAGTCCAGATGACTTGACACAGTTTCCAAAAGTATAACACACAAAAGGTAAAGCCATTTAGAAGAAAGGAATTAAGGTGGTGGGTGGGAAAGATGGCAATTTTTATGTATTAATTTATTTGTGTATCTCTATTTTTGTGAAGTTGAGAGTATAAATTTTATTTACTGTGATGCAAAGTTAATAAAAGATGCTAAAATTGTGGCACAATATAGATATTTGATCTGAAAGACAGTTTAGAGTTAGAAATAAATAATCAGTCAGGCATAACTTGCATGTAATACATGGGCACACTTATTGAAAAAAATTTCAAAGGATGGTTAAATGATCTTGGCAAAGAAAAGTAAGGGATGCTAATAAAAACTCTGTCTGGGAGAATCTGAAACAATCTCAGCATCAAACATGTTGCTCAGTTAGTTCTCAAAATTTGAGAGTGCCAACGTACTGCGTTGATTCTGTCTCTTTGTCAGTGAAATTCAGATGTAGATGATGATCAGAATAGCTCAAAGAGCTTTCCAGACCTTGGAATCATATGTTCCTAAGGTAAAACCGGAATATCTGTATTTAAATAGCTCTGCAGATCTTCCTACTGGCATGTTAATTTTTAATAATTTCATGTGAATTTGAAGTGTAAAAATTCTCCATTACCATGGTATAATATTGAAATGGAAACAAAAAACCTACTATGTTTATTATAAAGTTAGATTTTTAGTATAATCATTTACTTTTGATTCACATTATCTGCCTTAAAATAAGAATCATGTATCAAATTATCTTATTATTACATCAGAAAGTGTTCTTTACCTCAATTATGCTTTTTGAATTCAAAAACTTTTTTTTTTTTTGAGACAGTGTCTCGCTTTGTAGTTCAGGCTGGCCCTGAGCTCACTATGTAGCCCAGGCAAGCCTTGAACTCAGCAATGCTCCTGTCTCTGCCTCCTGAGTGCTGGGATTATAGGAGTGAGCCACCACGCCTGGCACTATGGTATGTGGTATTGATTGTTGGTGAGCGTGAGTCACCATGCCCAGCATTGTTTGTGGTTGCCAGGGATTGAACTCAGGACCTTGCACTTGCAAGGCAGGTGCCGGAACCACTGAGCTAAATCTCCGGCCCTGAATTCAGTAACTTTTGCTATCAGAATTATAACCCTTCCTTTTTTTTGTCATGTGTTTTTGCCAGGTAAATTGTTGTGCACACCTTTTCGTTCTTAGCCTTGTGAAATTATTGAAATAGTTATAAGTGGATCTCAATGGCACTCATGTAATTATTCATATACTTTATCCCTCATTACACTTACAGTAGTCAGATTAATTGGAGGAACATTATCAACAACTAAATGATTACTGTCTGTTCCAACCAGATTATACAGTCAAATGACTGGGTTTTAAAGTGATTTGGAATAGTTCCTTCCTAAGAAATAACATCATCTGTACATGTGTATTTGTTTATTTCATTTTCCTTTCACTTTCAAAGGTTATTTTTTAAATTAATTTTAAAGTTATATTAGTTATTTAATTCCAAATGAAATATATAAGACAGAACTTATACAAAAAAACCTACTTTCTGTACCTGACCTCTCTAATCTCATTTCTACTTCCTACATATGTATGTATTATCTTACTGTTTATCTTTCCAATTTTTTTTTTTTTTTGAGACAGGGTCTCACTTTGTAGTTCAGGCTGGCTCTGAGCTCACTATGTAGCCTAGGCAAGCTTCAAACTCAGCAATCCTCCTGCCTCTGCCTCCCGAGTGCTGGGATTACAGGCATGAGCCACCACGCCCGGCACGGCACTGTGGTATGTGGTATTGATTGCTGGTGGGCGTGAGTCTCCACGCCCAGCATTCTATGTGGTTACCAGGGATCAAACTCAGGACCTTGCGCTTGCAAGGCAGGCACCGGAACCACTGAGCTAACCCTCCGGCCCCTCCAATGTTTATTTTTAATTACTAAAACATGTATGTTTGTTTACATGTGTATATCTGTAGGTTCATATCCACATAACATCCTGTGTTATTCAGCGTTTTGTCATTGAAAACTACTTGAGAAAATCGACTGAGAGGAGAAAAGATTTAGGTTGGTTCACAATTTTGGAAGTTTCAATCCATGTTCCCTTGATTCCATTGTTTCTTAGTGTGTGGAGAGTGAAAACGTCCTGGCGGGGAGTATGTGGTGGAGCAAAGGTGCTTCCCTTGTACTAGACAGGAAGTAGACAGAGTGAGAGGGATGAGAGGGGCAAGTGTCAGAATCGTCAGTGGCACACCCAAGAGTATGCTTCCTTCAATAAACCACATCTCCTCAGTTTCCTCCACCCCACAATATTCCATCAAATTATAAACCTATCAATGAATTAATCCATTGGAGTAGTCAGATCCCTCGTGATCCAGTTGCTTCCAAAACCCCATCTCTGAGTATTGCTGTCAACACTGGGACCAGTTCTTCAACACATAAGGAGTAGTAGCATATACAGTTTTCTCCACTTTTTTTCACCAAATAGTATATTCTATAAGTTACCATCAGTGCACTAAACTGTCTGTTTATACAGCAAGCAATTTTAAAAGGAAGTTATTCATACTTTTCCCTGAATACCACAGAAGGCAATAACTGTGTAATGCCAATTATTTGTCCTATACTTCTCTAGATCCTCACTTTTCTTAGGTGACCATCACCTTACATCATTTTTATTGACTGTTACAAGATTCAGGACACTTTTCATAGTTTAAGGTGACATCTCATCATACTTTTTATTACACGATAGACCTCATGACTGCTTTTCTCTAGATTCACTCATGATATCTAATTGTTTTATGAATACCTCCAAAATTGTATCATATCCCTGTCTTTACTCACTTCTGTGAGACAATGGTGTATTCTTATAGAATCTGTACCATATAGGCCCCCCAAAACAGCTGTGAAAATTGGTTTGCAAATTATCTCTGATAGGATTGAAAAATAGTACAAAGTGGAAAATATTTTTCTGATTACTTTTTGCCATCTTGGTTGCCTGGCAAGTTTAAGAAGATATAGGAAATAGCAAAGAAATAATTGTTGTGGCATTTGGGATGGAGAATTTTATTTGGGAAGCACAGAGAAAAATGAACTATGAATATAAAGAATGCCAAATCTCTTTTCTTTCTTGATCTAAATAGGCTATCTTTCTCACTGGAATACACTTCCAGCACATCCTAATCCAAGCCAAAAATCTCAATTAAACCTACCTATACATCTAAATATTTACATTTTGAACTCAGAGATTCAGAGTTAGAAAGAACATCACTGTCAACTTTACAACAAAGGAAAACCTGAACATATGATAAATTAGTGACTTCTCTTGAGAAGTAAATTTCACAGCAAAAACTGAACCCAAGTTCCAGAGGAAGGCAGACATCCAAGGGGAGATGGTAGCCCCAATTATAGGCAGTCCTCATTAAATGACCAAGTTCTATTTCTGTGATAAGGTCACTAAATGAGGGACTATACATAGCATGTACATTATCATATTTAAATCAAAGAAAAGGTCAAAGGAAGCTCCATCTTGGTGACTTAGTTATTTGCATAACTCACAGTACTGCAATGCATGACAGAAATAAAACTGCAATACTACACAACACAGTAGAATCAGTAAAAATGACAGTACAGATAAACAAGATGTACTGTACAAAAAAAGGCACCACAAAGAAGATGTACAGGATTGAACACAACAGAAACAACAACAACAAAAAGACAGGAGGTAAATCTCAAGAGCAAGACTCGATAGCAATTGTGAAGAGTGATTAAATGTGGAATGCCTGTATTTGCTCACTGAGGGCAGATGCCAACAGATACCACGTAACCCAGCAGAAGAGTTCACCTAGAAAATTTCCACAAATTGCTCCAGGCTGGGTGTCGGCCAGAATAAGGATGTGCACACTCTTGCAGACATTTCCTACAGGAACCCCATCAGGCACTTACAGGGCAAAACAGGCTGAACACAGAGGAAGACTCTTTCCGGGTACTGGCTTGGAAACAGAGCACAGCCACTTCAAAACTCTTGAAATTTGATCTCTATTTCCCCTTTGAAATAAAAGGTTTGATTTGAAGAGGGGGAAAAGGGCATAAGACGGTCACTGGAGGCCTCAGGAAGAAAGCCGCTGCAACTAGGGCAGAATGACATGAGAATAACAAAATCACCTCCAAGTCTGCAAGGAGCGGCAAGAATTCATGTGAGGCCCATCACCTCAGAGGAACACTTGTAAAGATTGTAAAGACCACATCCTCCCTACCCAGGTTCACA
>PVIC010040209.1:0-16768 GCA_004025085.1 Thryonomys swinderianus | reverse complement strand
TCTCTCTCTCTCTCTCTCTCTCTCTCTCTCTCTCTCTCTCTCTCTCTCTCTCTCTCTCCTGGAGGATGAACAGTTACAGTGGCCCTTTAAGAAGCCACAGCGATGCAGATGACAGATAACGCAGATGATGCAGACCAATCATATATTGCTAAATGCTACCTCTGCCCTTGCGCTCAATCACAACCTGCTGTAAGCACTACTCCTGCCCTCTCATCCAATCACATCCCAAGCCACCCTATATAAATGCCTGCAACTTCCATAATAAACAGGAAGCTTCTCAACTGACATGAAGTCTGCGTGTTGTGACACCGCATACCTGCTCACCCTCCTGAGGTCGTCAGATAGCAGAGACAGTACGGTAACCTGCCCTATTGGACAATACCTGTTTATGCAGGAAAGACCTTGTCATTTGTTAGCTTACCGTCAAATCCTTAGTTCAGGTGATTAGAGGTCTGATCACCCTCCAGTAGTAAAAGTATCAGAAATAAATTATGTATTGATAAAAAATAAATGTCTTAATTTGAGTAGGAAAGCCTTTTGTAAATAATGATAATTCTAAAGTAGCCATGAAGAAAAAACAATGTTATATTTGATTATGTAATCAGGAAATTTGCACAGGGTGAACATTTTCATATTAAGGGAAAATAGGGAAAACTAGTACAACACATATGATAACTAATTTCCTTTAAGTTTAGGTTTTTCTTTCTTTACAACAGCTTTTCTTTTACATGAGAGCCTAGTAAATGTTGTATAACTTTTTGCACAACTATTTTGATAAATAAGTATGGGGATTTTCAGACATTTAATGAAAAAAAATAGATTTCAGTTCTCTACCATCAAATTTTATGGTGTTTTTCAAAGGAAACTATCTTTTGATTTTTTGATAATTTAAGTTATTTGGGGATGTTGTTGAAAGTAAGACTCTGATTACTATGCATGGAGTAAGTTTCAGTATTCTACACATCTTAGCACCTCCTGTGAGATGTTGATGCTACTGTCTATGAACTACGCACAGAGTAGAGCTCTAAGGTCTTTCAGAACACACTTCTATGCTCTCTATATCTTGTCACACACTTACCTGGAGACATTTGGAGGAAAGAAAAAATTCACTGGTTGTGTCCTGAGTGATCTGATGAGTAAGAAGTTTAAAAATAATATTATAAGGAATTGTTATATGATTGCATAGTCTGGTGACAATGAAGAATAAGGGAATGCAATAATGATAAATCCACAAAAAATTCTGGTAACAGACTAATAAGAAGCTTTGGTTGGTGTAATCTCTTAAGACTCACATAGTAATAAGATCAATTTATACATATAAGAAATATATAAAATATAATTACTTGTGTATGTTTTGTGCATTTGATTTGTGAATTGTCTTTTCTCCAGTGGCACCATTTTGTAAACACTGATATATTCAACATTTAACAAGATATAACTAACCTCTTAATAAGATATAACTGATTTGCATAAGTTTATTGTTATCTGTTGAAGGCTCAGCTTTAGTTTTGAATGTTTAAACAAGTTAATATAATAAGTAAACATTAAAAGTTTAATCTACTGGTAATAGACTTCTCAAAGAAACACAGTCAACTGTAATCACAGGATATTATAAATATAAATATCTTGTCATTTCTATCATCTGAATCTTTTTCTCATTTAGTAAAGCTCATTACTGAATTGTGGATAGTTTACTAATTTCCACTATCAAGAGCTTTCTTGATTTAACAGATATCTCATAGCCTGTGTGTAATTTCTGGTTATAAAGAGACCTAAGCAGCTTCACATTTTAATTAGTTTAAATAAACCTTTAGTCACGCTCATAAAATCATGCAATCTATTTATTTTGTTATTTTAACAACTAAATAAAATACTCCATTTGATTTTTCAGCCATTCCATAGATAAGTTTGCAATAAAATACCTAGAGAAAAAAGTAAGAGTTTTGAAAATATGAGCTCAAAGATCAATTAAATATGCAGAGAGTTAATTATGGAAATGTTTTTTTTCTTCAAAAAGATATCTAGAAAAATAAATATTACAGAACATGAGCTCTTTTGCCAGCATTGTAGATAGACAACCCCTGGAGAGACAACCCCTGGAGCTTCCATGTATTCCTCTGATTCCCAGTACAACTTCGGCAAGCCAAGGCTAGGTGATTGGGCCTTAGGTAGCAGTGCCCTATGCACCTTGTGTACTTTGTACACCAAGAACTTTGGCCAGATTGGGGAACCTAAGTCCTCCCTTGACATTTGTGGGCTTAAGGACTCTGTCAATCATGAGCTCATTGATGGAACGAGCTAGATGAAGAAAGGGACCGGAACAATGGAGCTAATCAAGGAGACAATGCCTTCACATGTACTTAGCACTTCTAGCACGTCTCGCCCTGGAGAAGCCCTGGAGATGGTACAGTTTGGCAAAAAGTTATTCTGTACAGTACTGATGGGAGTAAGTTCAGAGGAGGGAGATAGTGTGATATTTTTGAGATATTCTAAAAATTTCTTAAATTTTAATATGACTATTATAAAGAAATTGCTTATTTTACATAACTGATAGTAGACAATCTTTCAAAAGTTTTAAAAACATGGCAGCTAGGAAAACAATTTGGAAGTCTGCAATCTAGCAGAAATCTGTGAATGATATATTAGCTAGCAAATGACACTACCCTACTTTTAAATGTAAGGAACAGAATGAATTTTGACTAGAAGATAATTTTCTGAGAAAGCATTTTAGCACCTCTCATCACAGACTAAATATAGGACCCTATGGGTTCTGTATCTTTTACTAATTAAAAGTGCCACAAAGTAGAGGAAATTCAAGGTGGTCCCAGAAAATAATATATTTTAATTAAAACAGCATAAAGATACATAAAATATGGTCCTTTCAGGTTGCATTCGATTTTTGTGGGATAAAGCCTGTATTGTATATTTTGTTCAGTTAATATATCTATAAACATACTACCATGTTACATAAATGTGTAAATTAGAGCCATAATCAACTTATATTTATTGTCTATAATGTGTCAGACATACTATCGGATTTTTTTTTTTTTTTTTTTTTTTTTTTTTTTTTTTTTTTTTTTTTTTTTTTTTTTTTTTTTTTTTTTTTTTTTTTTTTTTTTTTTTTTTTTTTTTTTTTTTTTTTTTTTTTTTTTTTGCTTTTTGAGACAGGGTCTCACTTTGTAGTTCAGGCTAGCCCTGAGCTCACTATGGTGCCCAGGCAAGCCGCCACGGACTCAGCAATCCTCCTGTCTCTGCCTCCCTAGTGCTGGGATTACAGGCATGAGCCACCACGTCCGGCATTGTAGTATGCGGTGTTGATTGTTGGTGGGCGTGTCTCTACACCTAGCATTATATGTGGTTACCGGGGATCGAACTCAGGTCCTTGTGCTTGTGAGGCAGGCGCCGGAACCACTGAGCTAACCCTCCGGCCCACTATCAGATATTTGAAATGTTGTCATGAATATGGCAGGCAAGGTCCATGTCTTTATTTTGTTTATAATCTATCCATGTAGGCACAATAAACAAATATTTTTGGCAATGAAAGTAGAAACAAAAATTAATTTTCAATACATGAAGGAAGAATTTAAATTGTTAGAGATTGAGGAGTTGTGTGGACAGCTATGTGATGTGGAACTCAGATAAGTTTTCAACTGGAACAGAAGAATAAATAGGCACGAATAATGAAGAAAGTCTGGGTGTTCTGGTCAATGAGGTCAATGTTCCGGTCTACTACTGGGTGTTCTAGTAGATTCTTGAGTGATACAGGAAGAATCAAGAGAGAAATATGTATACAAAACAGAAACACAGTGGGTGGATATGTGTGTGTGTGTATGGTCCTCATATATTCTCTAAGCAATGGGAAAGTTAGGAAGGAGTCTGAACTGGGAAATGATATGTCCACATATATCTTTGCATTTAAGGAAGAGGTATGTATTCACAAAGATATGTCTCTTTGTATTGAACATATCTTCTCAAGGAACTAGGGAAGTAGAATAGAGATGGGGTAAAATATTAAGGGAGATTAATAAGACTGAAGTCGTAGTTATATTGAGAAACAAGGGTTGCCTACACAGAGATGGTGGAGTAGAGTTTTTTAATAAATGTGGATTGTTCAAGGGTAAGGTTCAGTAGCATCTTCTACTTGATAATGAAGCAGTTTATTAAAATTACAGCTATTGTGGAAGAAGATCTGGAAGGAAGACCATGAGCTGAGTCTTGCATACAGCTTTGTTCAAGTGAATGTGAAACAATCAAGTGCAGCTTGCAAGAAGTTAGAGATCCATTTCAATCTGAAATACTAAGCAATGAGCATCTAAATACAAGCACAAACTTGTGGACAGGGGAATAGAAACCATTCTGAAATAGCTGAGGGTGAAGTCAGAGTGATCCCAGAAGACAGCTCTGAATGACTTCTCAGACTGACTCTTTTATCTGATAGGCTGAGAAGTTACAGACAGGCACATGATAGAAATTCAGTGGAATATCCACTTTCACTGAGGGACCTAAGAGAAATCTCAGAATCTGGTATATATCTGTTATCAGTATGTTTGGTTGAGCATTTTAGCACATACAAAGATCTCCACTCCACTCTCTTTGCCTAGTTTTTGATTAGAGTTTAAGCAGGATAGACCAAGGTATACTAAGGAAATGAACTTCAAATTTGTTATGTGTCATAAGAAACGACTTTTGCCCTTTGTACAAATATACTGTACATTATCCACCACTGGTTTACTTTTAATTTCTTGAAAGCAAAGAAGAGCTCTGCTCTATGTAAATTGTTATTAGATTTTAGCAACACTGAGATAAACACTTAAAAGAAGAACTCAGTTTCAGGGTTTCAATCTATTATCCATTGTTTATAGGCCCTTTTTGAGAAAAACATAATAGCGGCAGAGTATGGCACAGCAAACCTTTTCATACACTGGTGGTCAGAAAGCAGAAAGAAAGAGAGCCAGAGAGGAAGGGTCCAGACACCAGATATACATCTCCAGGTTGCACCCTGTGATCCTTCCCTCTTATCTAGGGCATCCTGTTCCCATCACCTGTTAACAATGTCAGGGAATTCTGACTCCCACAAGAGATTAATCTCAGTGGAATTAGAGCCTTGTGATCCAGTCACCTCTGATCCCCGGCACAGCCTTCTTCACATGAGCCTTTGGAGACCACTTCACATGTGAACCCTTAAAATGCATAATTGGAATTGGCAGTTACTGACCATATTTAGTGCAAATCTTTCAATAGTAAAAAGTTAAATAAAATATACTTAAAATATCAAAGAGCCTTACCTATGTTTCATAATTAATTTAAATCAACAAATTAGATATTTTTAAAATTGAGTATGCAATAACAATGAGATATTTGAAGAGATTATAGGTCACAACTAGGGGAATAAACTAATAGGTCCTTTGGGATGAATTGCAATTTTTCTAAGTACCTAAGTGCGACAAAAATAAATTAGAGATTGTAAGCTAATGAAAGAACAAACTACCAAGAAAACTATTCTAATATGATTATCCAAAAATGGAAAGATAGTAACTGCATACAGTCCTTCAGAGTTTATACATTCTAAAAAGAGTAAGAAAAAAAATCTTTTGAAAAAGTATTGTGGTTAAAATAAGGCTGGTAAGTGGGAAGGCTATTACATTCATGTTCAATATAAATAATGACCCTCAATTTAATTCCAGTCAACAAAACTACAGATCATTGTGTTGTAATATGTAAATTTATTAATTCAAAAGCATAACTAAATAATTTTAATTGTCATATTTCAGTCTATCACAGGTAATATTAAACCTCTTATTTAAAAATAATTTTTTTTAAAGTAGGTGTGCATGGTGGCAGAGGACTGTACTCTTAGCATGTGAGGGGCTCAAGCAGGACTACTATAAGATCAAGGCCAAACTCCGTTCCACAGTGAGCTCATAGCCAGCCTGAACTATGAAACTATATAGCAACACCTTATTTAAAAAAAAAAGCAGACGATGGTTGTAAGATATTTGGAAAAATGGAGGAGTAAAGAAATTATAGTTGTGTTATTAACTTTATGGCTGTCCATATGTTTCTCCTTCATCCTATCTCCAAACTCAACTAAAATATTTTATAAAGATTTTCTCTGAATATTTTCAAAACATTTTATTTACTTCTTAAAATACTCTCATCAGGATAAGGCAGCAAAATATCATAATCCTTAATGTTTATGTCTTTTCCAGAATGTAATCAAATTGTTTGGAATATTTATTTTTTTAAAAATCTACTTTATTTTTACTTAAACTACTAATCTGTTGAAATACTGCATGGTACAAATAATACAGCAGCATATCAATTTTTGAAGGCAGTGGGATGAGAGGTATTTCATAATTTCAGTAGCTCCTCAGCTAAAGGAACAATTTCAGCCTTCAAATGAATAGGTATGGTTATCTAATGATCTAAAGATCTTTAAAATTTTCATAGAGAAATACTTTAAAAATTACTACAGTGTAGATTACAACAGAGATCCTTTCAAATATAGGACCATTTTGAAAATATTAAAGCACATTTTTAAGCACAGGCTCAAAACTGCTTACTTAATTTTATGAAGAAAAAGAGGCAATATATATTTTGTTTGTTTTTTTGTTGTTTGTTTTTGAGGCAGGGTCTCGCTTTGTAGTTTAGGCTGGCTCTGAGCTCACTATGGAGCCCAGGCAAGCCTCGAACTCAGCAATCCATCTGTCTCTGCCTCCCGAGTGCTGGGATTACAGGCATGAGCCACCATACCCGGCTAACAATATATATTTTATGTTCTGAATTTTTATTTAAAATTTATTCTGTGGTGATTACAAACATTAAAATTTAAATTATCAGAATGAGTTATTTTTAAATTATCTTTTAAATGTTTTTTTTTTAATTTAATGTTATCTAATGTACTATTAGCCAGGTACATTCTACCATGAACAAATTTCACCTGAATAAGGTTACTGTAAGAGACAAAGCACATTCCTATAAAGATGTCTTAGTCACGTTCCCAAAGTGAAATACTTGATTTAAAGGAAGGGAGGTCATTTTGGTTTCAGCTTTCAGCGTATGATCTGATGGTACCATAAACACAAAACAGTGAGCTCACAGCTTACATTTTTGAAGGTTAGGAATCTAACTGATGATATTTGAGAGGTGTGAGGAGTGATCTTCAGCCCAACTTTGTTTTCCCCGGCTGATTCTCTCTCTCTCCCTCTCCCTCTCTCTTTGCCATAGAAAGAGAAAGAGCAGTCTGAAATGGCACAGAACCAAAGTAAGTTTATCTGCAGAGGAACATGATATAAATGCACAGTGAGCAGTGGAGTTCCAGGGCTGGGTGACTGCTGACTATAGGGATAGAAGTCCCATTTTTACAGAGCAATGAAGTCTAGGGGCCAAGGTGGTTCTTTCTGACTGGGTATCAGCTTGTTGTTAGGGATACAAAATGAAAGTCTTGTTAGGGTTTTGGAAAGTCTTATTTTTACCTGCCCTTTTTGCAACCGTTTTCACAAAGAGTGACTTTGCTGTTATCAGTGTCTATTTGGCTTATATGCTAACCACAAACAGTCCAGGTTAACTTTCTCTCATTTTTAAGAGGGCCATCCCGGCATGATCCCTGACTGTTAAAGGAATAGCTGTACTTGGTTCTCTTTGAGAGAACCAATCTATTGTTATAGGAGTAGGAGTGATGACTATCTTCCCTAATTCAGACTGAGAGGGGGAATGCATGAGCTGGAATGATCTCTGGAAGAGTTGTCCATGGGGTAGAAGTCAGGAAACTCAGTGGGCCTCTTATCTGCAAGACCAGCTGCATTTTGTGCCAGGGCAGCCAGCAAAATCAGACAGCACCAGAGTCCAGGGGTGAGGATTAAGAAAAACACAAGACAGACAAAGATGGGATCGGGAGGACCTCAGAAAATTCTGAAGGCCCTGAGTTTATTCTTCAGTGCTCTTTTATAGTATTTCTAGCTACAGTGCCCATGTGCAAAGCTTACAGTTAATAAAGTAATTAGTGGTAAACATCTATGATTAACATGATTAAAATCTAAATCTACAGGAACTCAAAGTACAAAGGATAACCATGTCTGGCATCCAGTATCTAAAAATTTCCAGAATGTGATCTCTCTGCTCCTTAAACTTCTTCCTAGGTGATCAGCATGTTTCTTTATCTTAAGCTAAAGGCTAGCCAAGACTCTCAAGGCACAAGTCTTTGTCTCTCTTTGAATACTTCCCTTCAAAATTCTGAAGACCCTGAAGAAAATTCTGAAGACCCTGAGTTTACTCTTCAGTGCTCTTTTATAGTATTTCTAGCTACAGTGCCCATGTGCAAAGCTTACAGTTAATAAAGTAATTAGTGGTAAACATCTATGATTAATATGATTAAAATCTAAATCTACAGGAACTCAAAGTACAAAGGATAACCATGTCTGGCATCCAGTATCTAAAAATTTCCAGAATGTGATCTCTCTGCTCCTTAAACTTCTTCCTAGGTGATTAGCATGTTTCTTTATCTTATGCTAAAGAGTAGCCAATACTATGAGACAGTTAAGAAGAGTCCAAACAAACACAGCAGAACAACTGCAACCGGTGGTTTCAGGATGGAGGAGAGTCATGTGGTCACAGAAGGATGGCAATTTTTTTTTTCTTTTTTTGAGACAGGGTCTCACTTTGTAGTTCAGGCTAGCCCTGAGCTCACTAGTAGCCTAGGCAAGCCTCGAACTCAGCAATCCTCCTGTCTGTGTCTCTCGAATGCTGGGACGACAGGCGTGAGCTACCATACCCGGTATTGTGGTGTGTGGTACTGATTGCTGGTGGGTGTGAGTCACCAGGTCCAGTATTGTTGTGTGTGATTATCAGGGATCAAATTCAGGACCTTGCACTTGCTAAGCAGGCACCAGAACTACTGAGCTAAATCTCCAGTCCAGGCAATTTTTGATTTGGACAAAGACCTAGAAAGCCAAGGAGGCCATGACTCTGGTCATGGAGCCATTTAGCCTTGTCTAAAATAATATGGGTTCAGGTCTCAACTTGTTGGAAGGTATTTAGGTATTTATGTAGGTATAGTATGAACCACTGAGAGCTGTACAGACTCTACTTGTTTAATTTTTTTTTTAACCTGAACATAGGGACACTTGTAGGGACTAACAGTTTTCATATGGAGGAGTCTCTCTTCAAGTAAATTCTGTATGATGGGTCTTAGTCCTTCTTTAACCTCTAGATGAAAGGAAGAGTGCTTTTGATGAAGAAAGTGTTTTGGACCCCTACAATGGATGAGGACAAGTATGTTTTTTAGTCCTTGCCTCACCATGTGTCCATCTGTCCACACAGCTGGATCCACCTGTAACTCTTGAAGAAACCTTATAAGAAATGGACTCAGAGGAAGCAAAAGTTTTGGACTTGCACTTTTGAAAACAAATCTTATCCTTACACAGTGGTGTCTCAGTTCTTGAACTTAAATCTTCCCACGTTTCTGGTCACAAGTTGAATTGGAGAACAGAATCAAATTTCTTCATAAGGTCAGCACTGAACCTAATCCCTGAATTTGATTCTATTCTCATCCAATGCTGTTTGTGACCAGAACTGTGGAAAGAACTAAATCTGTGAGGCTAGGTACCACTGTAGTGCAGGTAAGGTCAAAGGATTACCAGGAAGGAATTAGGAAAACATAGATCGTTTCTAGTACAAACTCCAGGTTGAAAGAAGAATCTTTCTAATAGATGTCCTGAGAGACACTGAATTGTAGTAATGCTCATAAGAATGTGGCCCAAGGGAAAAGGCAAAGACCAAAAATCTGGCACCTGTATATATGAGAAAATCCATGTGCTCTCCTTCTATCGAACCACCCTGGGGCTCCATAGGTTGGAGAGTTCTAAGAGGGATCTGCATGGTTAGCTCTGGAGACCATCATTAAGAGTGTCTGTACCCCTACAGGGTTCATTGTTTCTTCTAGTGATTTATGTCATAGGTAGAAGAAAAACGTAGAGACTTCTATTAAGTCCCCTTCCACGGAGGAAATTCCTCCTTAAAATGTTAGAGGGCTTTTATGATCTGGTTCTAAAAGGGTAGCCACTAATTTGGTTTCTTTGCCTCTTTTTCTGTTCAGTCTGCCTATCTCTCGTTGAAGTAGACCATCGTGGCCTCTTTGAGAAAAGACAAAATCAGAAACAACATTACTGAAGACCTCCCTGATGACACCATCTGGATCTATTAAAGTATATTTGGTCTGGTGCCCTTTCCTCAATGCAAAAATACTGGGAAAAGCTTCCTTTTCTGGTTAGTACACTTCTCCTAAATCTGCATACTTGACAGGTGTAAGTCATGTTCCTTTTAGGCCTATTTAATTGTAGTTGAGCCAGTGCAGATGTGCCTGTTTTCTGGAAAGTGTTCCATATACCCACTGATGTTTAGATGTCAGCCAAGCATTGTTCCCTATGGGAATACTCTAGCTTCACTTCCCCCCACACTGGCAGTGTTGTGCATTTTATGACGTGTTTCCATATCTAATGGCTGTCCCTAAAAATATTTTTATTTCTTTCTTTTTCTGACTAAATGTCTCACTAAAAAGAAACATTATGTCATTTCAGATAAGCCTGAATAGAGAAGGTTCCTTTTAAAAAGCTTTTACATATCCATCTGGGTCATCTGAGAAACATTTTAGAATTAATTTTATTTCATTTTTTTCAGATTTTAAGGAAGTAAAAAGAACTGTTTTTATCCCCCATACCACAATTTGGACTAGAAGGACACTAATTTTTCTGGTAGAGCTGTAGGGCCAGATTTAGAATAAGGTGGGGGCATGATCATTATCTTTTGGGGTGTTAGGGTCTCAACCTTCTGAAATTTATGAGGGTGTATGTTTTTCATGATCCCCAGGAAGGGGTGGATTTCAATGCCACCAACAGAGAAGGGTCAAGGAATTACTAAAATACCCACTTGAGATGGTACCAGGAGGTAAAGAAGGTTGGTATCAACCATCTGATTCCCATTTCCTTCCTTCTTACAAATTAAGTCTTATTGAAGTATGGTGCTAAAGTAAAAGGAACCCTTGTTAGCTACTTTTTTTTTTTTTTGTCATTTAGAGAGTATTGAGGTCAAGTGTCAGAATTAGGAAAAGTTAGCGACTTTTGCTTTAAAGTTTGGTTATCTATTTTTTTTCCACGGTTTGAGCAGTCTTGGGAAGAATGACATGGGATGGTAAGGATCCAGTTCCCACTGGAGGAAAAAGTAAATTAAGGAACTGAGAGAGTCACTCTGATGACAGTTTCCATTGAGCATTTCTCTCTTGGTGAGGACAGTGTCCATACTGCTAGGAGGACCTATCACAGCCCAGGTATCCTGTGGCCTCAGTACTGTCTCACTACCATCGGGATGCATCAGTACTATACCTGTGTATGAATTAGAGCCTCAGGCTGACTTTATGCAAATATCCTTAAAGCGATAGCTTAAATTCTCTTGTGCAAGATACATCTTGTCCTTAATCCTGACTGGGGTATAGAAGGGATGAAGAGTCCTTCAAAATCTGAATGGTGTCCCAACCATAATGCTTATGTCTAGCCATTCACGAGAACACACCCTGCTGTAACTGGCTGTGCCACCAGGCTACCCCTGTTTTCTTGTCTTAAGAATGATGCCTGAATAAACTGCTCTAGTCTCACATGATATGTGAGGCATATCTTTGATGAAAATAGTTTAAAAGGTAAGGAGATGCCACTGGGAAAACTGATGGAGGCATCATTCAAAATCCCTAAACACAACTCTCTTATTTATCTCACTTATCCAACTTCATTGATTTAACTGTCTTTTGCTGTTATTAATCCTAAGAGCCTTCTACTTACTCTTTTGGCTCTTTCAAATGCCAATATCTGTGTAATCAATTCTCCACAAAATCTCACATGTTTGAAATACTTATAATAGCTCCTGAGTGCATTCCTACTGTTTAATAAGAACATACAATTAAAATTTACCAATATAGTGAGTTGTAAAAAGAAAACATCATTGTCTTATTTTATTGCTATTATTTTAGAATTTTAGTAACTGTACAGTTTTTTGTTTTTTTGTTTTTTGTTTTTTTTTTTTTTTGAGACAGGGTCTCGCTTTGTAGTTCAGGCTGGCCCTGAGCTCACTATGTAGCCTAGGCAAGCCTCAAACCCAGCAATCCTCCTGCCTCTGCCTCCTGAGTGCTAGGATTACAGGCATGAGCCGCCATGCCTGGCACTGTGGTATGTGGTATTGATTGCTGGTGGTTGTGAATCACCATGTCCAGCATTGTATGTGGCCACCAGGGATCACACTCAGGACCTTGCACTTGTGAGGCAGGTGCCGGAACCACTGAGCTAAATCTCCAGCCCCAATTTATCTTTGTACTGAAAATTTCACTGAAAAGAAAAACTACAAAGAATATGTTTATCTACTTTTTTAAAAACCATGTACCAAAATATATAGGATGAGATGGAAAATACTCTTTGATATTTAACAAAGATATTTAAAGAAAAATAGTTATTTTTATAGTCTGTAAATTCTGAACATATGTATATACCTAACCGAGTTGATATATTTTGAAATTTAAGTAGCCTTTATTTAACTAATTTCCTCATGATAAAATTAAGGTTTGTATAGTTGAAGTTCAAGCATCATAAATGACCTCTGCTCCCTAAAAGGTGGCTTTTGCCTTAGGAGCTAGTAAGTTAAGCAGGAATTATAATTATGGGAAAATAAAAGACAAGAACAAATTAGTGGATGTCATGTAGAATCCTATGTGACTTTGTAACATCATAGTATGTTTCTTTGTTACAGTTTGAACAGACTCTAACCTTACAAAGTGCATTATTTGGAAATAAATAAATCACTTGTCTTTGAAGAAGACAGTCAGCACAAAAGTATTGGATGAAGGAAATTATCTAATAACAAAGCTCTATCCATCTACTAGGGAAAGTATAAAAGCAAGACCAAACTAGTAATAGAGAAAGTTAGACAAATTCCTAGTCAGTTATATGAAACTCTTCAAAAAATGTTAGGACCAAAGCTCCATAATCCATTTGGTCCACAGAAGACTGAAAAACCTGTTTCTCAAAAGAATGTACCAGTAAGTATAACAGTACATTAAACCATAAAATGTGGTCTTCACAATGACTACATGGTTTGATTCATCCTAAAATCTTTAGATGAGCATGCAGAAACAAAAGTGTGTATTCCAGCTCTCAAAAGAACTAGAGATTAGGAAGTAGATTAAGGAGAAAAAATTTTACATTTGACAGTGCAAACAAAAATGAAAACCTAATCCTATACCATCGTAAGGTACAGGTGCTTAAGGATGGATAAATTATTTTTTTCCAACATAGCACTTTTAATACTGAGCATCCTTTTGTTATGTATTCCAACCAAATGAACTCAAGGAATGGATAATTAGTAAAATTACCCATAGGAATCTTTTGCGTCTTATTTGTTTTTAAGTGCCAAGGCTTGAACTAGCTTCTATTTATATGATAATTAAAATGCTATTAAATATTTTGTATGTGTTGAAATTTATTCTTTGCACTGGGTTTCATCACCCATCTATTAACTGGTTGATAATTTCAGTAACCAACTTTTTCTAGAAATATTTCAAGGAGTGTTTCTAAAAATGTGTACTGTATATATTGGAGGAAATCAAACAACTTTATAAAATGAATGATCAGAATGCTGATGTTTTATAATCTTAGTTTTATGCTTTTTAAAATTTCATACCATGGGAAATTAATTTTGCCATAACAAGTTGAATGCATCTTATTCATTTTATGCATGTTGAACTTGATTTTGTCTTGAAACTAAATAGATTTTTCTGACTATACTCAAAAGTTCATTTAAATTTCAAAGGTAAAAGGAAAACTTTTTAAAAGAGATATGACTGCATTACCTTAAAATTATGGAGATTTAATTTAAAATCATTTAAATATTGTTCAGATGTACATGTTATTTCAGTTTTCACATAGATTAATGTACCAACATTAGAAATTATTTATCTGACCCACACAATACCTTGACTTTTAATAATTGTTCATTTGCTGACTATAGTAATTATGATTTTGTAAATCCTGGTCTTGTAGAGCTGTTTTCACGATCTATTTGTCATTGCTTTGAGTGTATCTCCTCAAAGTATGTCCTGAAAATCTAAAAAATCAATGCAAGAACTTTGGGTGTGCGGTCTAATGAGAGCTGATTGGGTTGAGGGGGTGGGGAGGGCTCCATGAATGAGTTAATCCTCTTATTAAAGCTAATTTAATTTGTTCATTATAAAAGCTCTTCTCCCTTCTTGCCCTCTCTTTGGCCTTCTATCCTAAGATGGAAAAATAAGACTCATTATATGCCAGCCTGTGACTCCTGAACTTTTCAACTTCCACACCAATCTATTGAAAAATATTTGCTCATCATTAATTATTCACTCTTTGATGTGCTATTAGTGAAGGGAAAAAACCACGGAACAAGAAAGGCAGTGAACCTTGTTTCTAGAGTCAAATCTGTCAATAAGGAAGAAGAGACACAAAAGGGAAAACAAAACTAATTGAGTTGAATAGCACCATTCTTCTCTCATTCTCACTCAGTCTGGCACCACAGTGTTTGAAACATCTTCATATTAGGAGTTGAGTCCCTTCAACATTAATTTTCTGTTCACATGAAATAAAATCTGAGCTCATAGGTTTTACCTTTGTATCACCATAGGGAGAAGAGTAGCTTATATTTGCATGGTTGTAGTTATTATTCTATCATGGAGACAAAATTTTTTACATTTAACTGTAACATTCTCCACTTGATCCTCAGAAACTCCTGTCCACCTTAGCAGATCGTATTTACTCCGTGTCTACTCCAGCATTGCTGAAAACTCCATTTCCAAAGTCTCCAAGTCTCAGGGTAAACTTTTAGCTCTAAGCCCCTGTAAAAATAAAGTTAAACACTTTCAACAAACAATGGCATAAGCTTTTTCCAATTCTAAGATAGAGAAACATGTGAACAAAAGGAGCTAGTTCTAATCCCAGTGGGGCGAACATTAATTCCTGTAGTTCTGGTCTACACCCTGGGAGAAACTGTGGTGAGACATGAACTCCAAAGGTGGTGCTGCCCTGCCCTACGGCGTTGCCTGCTGCTGCCTTTGTGATGGTTTCTGCATCAGGGTGACTCCTCTCACTGGCAGTGACTTTCCTCACCAACTATTCCACGTTCACGGCATCCCTAGGATCTTGGGGCTGTCCCTGAACTTGGAGCTTCACTCTCACACATTCACGACCTGACCTCTCAGGGATGCTCCACCTGGCCTCCTCAACCTCCCTCTGAAATCCGAGTGACTGTCTCACTGACTCCCTTCTCTGTACCCGTAAAACCATCACCACGTGAACGACACTAAGATTCACTGACCACTTTGGGTCACGACTGAGGAAGACCCAGAGTGAATGGATAGGTGAGCACTGGGAAATGAGTCCCCAGGAATTGGAAACTGGCGGACCCTTCTCAAGGGGAAGGCGTGGAGCTTTCTTCTCAAGTGAAAACTTCACAACCTGGTACTTTCTTTTAGCACAGTGGCGCACAGTATTTGCTATCTTGATAATGCTAATATTTTTTAGCAACCACACTCTCCTGGGCCCCATCTTTACAGACCGTTCATTTCTGGCTACATGTTTTGTTTTTTCCAAATTCTTCAATTTTGTCTTTGGGTTTTGGGGCAGGTCTGTTTGGACATCTGATTGAAAGCTATCAGGAGTACCCATCCCACAGCCAGCAGGTTTGGCTGCTTTGTAATTTCTTCCCTCAGATTAATTATTCCATAGCCTTAATCATAGTCTCCCTCAGAGTCTCAGGACACAGGCAAAACAGACGTATTTTCTGCCAGGCTGCATCACACATGAACAGTGCCCGAAGGGAGCCCTTGCTCCCCACTGAACTGAGCTGGTCTGGAACCTGAACCTCACTTCCGGCGTTCGTCTCAGCCTTCTGCTGTGCTGAGTTCTGTCCAGAGTCTTCCGCGACGCCTGGACTAGCTCAGTCTAGGTCTCCTCTAGCCAGTATCTCCACATTCTTCCTGTAAACAAGTTCCAGAGGTTCCTGAACCACATGGTCAGATATAATCACAACAGTGACTCCACTTTCCTGGCACTTGTATCTGACTGGGTCACTTTCCAGTCACTGGGACAAAATATTCGAACATTCACAGTTTACAGGAAGAGGGTTTAGTTTTTCTTATTATTTCGGTTCAGGGTCAGCTGGCTTCAAGGCAGACAGTGGATGAGTGAGGGACTTGGCGGAAGGAAGATGTCAAGAAGCAGAGAGAGAGGAGGACCCAGGGACAAAATGTCATTGCTTTGGTCACCACCACATGATAAGACCATTGATGAAAACTGCCCCACGACCAGCCACATCCCCCACACATGGGAATGTGGAAGGATATGTTAGACATAAATCTTTACATCAGGTGACACTGGGGAAAAAGAACCAAGGAGCAGGTGGGACAGGTCTAGGCACTGAAGTTGCCTAATTGCTCATTCAAATCTCTGACTTTCCCCATCTCCGGTCAGTCACGGATAATAAAAGGATCCCTGCTGCCCTCACCCCTGCAATACAGTCAAGGTTTATCAAAATTTAACATTTTCTCTACCATCCTTTTGTTCTCATTGTTTGCTTGAGTTAATCCTTTTATTAAAAAAAACACCCTTTTGCCCTTCAGAAACTGTATGTGAAATAAATTTCTGAAAGGTAGCTTATTTAAAATTTTCCTTACTTGACTAAATTGCCTGTGTATAAATTTTTATGCTCA
>PVIC010040208.1:0-16715 GCA_004025085.1 Thryonomys swinderianus | reverse complement strand
AATATGTGTTTATGATCCTTTGGACTTCTTCTGGGTCTGTGCTGATTTCCCCATTTTCATTCCTTATAGCATGGATTTGAGCCTTTTCCTTCCTTTGTTTGATAAGGTTGGCTAAGGGTCTGTCGATTTTATTTATCCTTTCAAAGAACCAACTCTTTGATTCATTGATTCTTTGTATTGTTCTCTTTGTCTCCACTGCATTGATTTCTGCTCTGATCCTTATAATGTCCTCTCTAGTATGTGCTTTGGGTTTGTTTTGCTCCTCTTTTTCTAGTTGTCTCAGGTTCATCATTAGATTGTTTATTGCAGTTTGCTCTATTTTCTGAGTGTATGCATTCACTGCTATGAATTTCCCTCGCAGAACTGCTATCATTGTGTCCCATAAATTCCTGTATGTTGTGCTGGGGTTGTCGTTTAGTTGTAGAAACTGTTTAATTTCCTCTTTAATTTCTTTTGTGGCCCACTGGTTGGTTAACAGAGTGTTGTTCAATTTCCACGTGTTTGTGAGGATCTTGGAATTACTTCTGCTTTTCAGCTCCAGTTTCAAGGCATTATGTTCTGATAGTATGCAGGGGATAACTTTGATTCCTTTGTATCTACTTAAGCTTTTTCTATGGACTAGAATGTGATCTATTTTGGAGAATGATCCATGAGCAGCTGAGAAGAAGGTAGATTCTCACTTTGAAGGGTGAAAAATTCTGTAGGCATCTAATAAGTCCACTTCCTCACTCTTATAACCTGCAGTCATTAGGTAACTTCATATGTTGGCTTAAAACTGATCTGAGTGATTTATGTTTGGGGGACAATAAAGTGTCAACCATTTACAGCTCAGAGTTAATGTTACAATTGCCTGATACAATCTAGTTTTTTAGATTGTTATATTATAGAGGTTTTATTTTTGTGTCTCATTTTATTTACATTTCACATGATAAGTCTCTCAAACTGTTATGAACATTATATTTTAGGTGAACCTCCACATACCCAAACATTTTGATAGTACTTATTAAGTCTCCCTTTAACTCCCTTCATGTAAAGTAGGAGTAGTACCTGTGTTTTGAACCTGGCAATTGTTTTCATTTTTGAGAACATGAATAGGAGGAAACTACTTTAATGGGAACACAATAAAACTAGCTAAACATGAGTTGGGAGATGCACTATATGAAATTTACGATCCATGTGTCCTTTAATATGCTTCATGTAAGCAAGTTACCGTCCATAAAATGTCTCACTTTGAATTTCATTTCACACAAAAAAGCACTGTAAGCAGCATTTAACTTGGAGTAATTTGAGAAAAATATAAACTCCTGGTGGAGAGTATTTGATATTAACATCAGAAATCTCTGTGAGTAGGAAAGAGGTGAGGAAAAGAACAATGTGTCTTTAAGATGGGAATAAACATAGACAGGCTGGAATGAACTTTGATCTGCAGTAGACGTTTCCTGCAGTTACAGACTTCACTGAGACAGAGAGGTAATGAGATTCCTGCAGAGGAGCACAGGGAACTTAAGTACATTCATTGAGTCCAGTGTGGCTAAGGTGCATTAATTTGCAGATATTGGAGCATAACTAAAATAGGTGTAGTCTGAGGGCTGCAAACTAGACTTGAAACTTAGAGTAAATCAGTGGTACCCGAAGAGTAGTCAGTGTTCGTTGTCAGAGACTTTAAAAGAAAAACAACACAAAAACTGGGGGAGATACTATTAAAACCAGATGTGTTAGTGTCACAAGATTATTAACTCTATTTTCCAAAACTAAAATTGCAGAGTGACTTTAGACAAAGATGTTGAATATAAGTGGGAACATTAAGGTAGAGTTTTAAATTTTCTCTCATGGAAATTTATGGGACATTTGTTCCTTTGTTGATGGAACACAGGAAATACAATTCAATTATCTGTCACACACTAGCCGCTGGGTAGAGGAAGATGGGAACAGTCACGGCCCTTTCCTCTTTGAGCTCGGAGTCTGCGCAGTAACATGTAACAGCGCGGTTCTGAGGCCGGTGAGAGCGCTGAGAGCGCGCGCAGGCGCAGACACACAGGAGGCCTCAGCCGGGAAGGGGCCCCAGCTGTCACTTCCTCCTGGAATGGTCCTGGGTCTCAACGTTTTTCACAAGAAGTAAGCGCATTTTGAAAAATTTAAGTCATAATTTGTGTCTGTAAATAAAACTTCTATATTTCTGTTTCAACATAATAGTGTTGAACTTTCGTAGACCTAAATTATTTGTTCAGAGAAACAGATACTTCACACACACAAAAAAAACTATCATACTTCCAGCTGTGACAATCTAAAAGATTAACAAACGCGATCATAATTGAATATGTCATTTATCCCGTAAGCCAGTTTCCGTAATTTCAGTGTATATACAGAGGTCTATGCATTATGTGTGCATACTAAAACATATATATGTATGGTATGAAATTAAGGTGAATCTGAATTCTTTTAGATCAAGTGTAGGATGGATGGGCTACAAAGCACTACGACATGGTGATAATTTATGGATCCACTTACAAGCCCTCAGCAACCATCTCAGAGGTGTCAAAATGTACATTATTATCCCTAGCAGATGGCCCTAAAAATACGGGGAAACTATTAACACTGGACACTCATTCTAGTTTTTCAGTTAACTGTTAATACCAGTTACAACTTAGAACTCATTATTACACACTTGGGTCTTGTGCCATGGCATTTGGAAGTAATGTAGTATCGTGAAAAGATTTGTCATGGCTCACACCTATTAACCCAGTACTCAGGAGGCAGAGGCAGGAGGGTTTCTGTGAGTTCAAGGCTAACTTGTGCTATGTAGTGAGCTCAGGGCCAACCTAAGCTACAAAGTGAAACCCTCGCTTAAAAAAACTAAAAAAAAAAAAAAATTAGGAGCTGAATAACACAATCCATTAAATTGCCTGTAAACACCAATGTTAACTATCCAAATATTATAATTGCATATATTCCAGCCTAATGTACAAATATTGATATTAGCTTCACATTTCCTTTTTTTTTTTTTTTTTTTTTTTTTTTTTTTTTTTTTTTTTTTTTTTTTTTTTTTTTTTTTTTTTTTTTTTTTTTTTGAGACAGGGTCTTGCTTTGCAGTTCAGGCTGGCCCTGAGCTCACTATGTAGCCCAGGCAAGCCTCGAACTCAGCAATCCTCCTGTCTCTGCCTCCCAGGTGCTGGGATTACAGGTGTGAGCCACCACACCCAGGACACGTTTCTCTTTTTGACCTACTGAAGTCACAACCACTCTCCTTTAACTTGTCACTAAATCAACCAAATTAGTGTGAATAAACAAAACTTTTTGCCAACAAGATGTGAATTAAATATTCTACAATAATGACTATTTTTTATTCATAGAGTAATTTAATAATACTTTTTGGTGCTCTGAACTCAGCTTATTTACTGGAGAAAGCAGAAGTTGATTTTTCGTATTCAGTATTTTATACTTTTAATATACTTGTAAAGAATACAGAAGGTTACAAATATCCAGTAATCTTTATAAAATAAAAATTCTCTCTCTGTGGATATTATAGCATTACTAACTTAATCTCAAGGTGAGTAGTGACAACCTTTACTGGAGATAAGCTTTTCTATTGGACAAATATTGGACACATGCTTCTGACACTATAATCTGTGTTCTGATAATAAGTAGTAAATACGCAACTACTGGCCCTCGCTGAGCTTACCACCTGACCAGAAAGTGGAGCAGAGTGTGTGTCCATATGTCCATGCAAGCTGCAGTTAACTCAAGGGAACCAAAGAAAGAAAATGGGAGGGAAATAAGAAAATAAAAGTTACAGTGCATCCTTAGAAAATTATCATCTCTCTCTCTCTCTCTCTCTCTCTCTCTCTCTCTCTCTCTCTCTCTCTCACACACACACACATACACACACACACACACACACACATGCACATGCACCACATGCACACCCGCTGTCTCTTCCCAGTTCAACATTTAATTTCTTTTCTGCAAGCTTCTCGGTTAATTTTGGTAAAGAAACTCAAGAGATGCCAATGACTGATTTCATTATAATATACTCTCTTTGAATCTTGGTGGCACATATTAACTCTACCTTAAAGGTCTTACGGGGAACAAGCTTGCAGCAAGAGAGCAGGTGGGAACCGGAAGAGGCCCCAAGAGGGAAAGACGAGGCGCACTGAGGTCACTCACAGTGGCGGCCGCTCTGCGTGCTGCAGCGGTTTTCTGCTCTCAGCACGCCCTCCCTCCACTCTCTTCATTCGCTGGACTTGGCATTCTCTTGCTACTCCCAAGAGGACCACAGCTGCTTTCACATCCTGCCGAGCAGCTAAGTCTTTCCATTCCTCTGAGGGCCCTTCTAGATTCCCTCTCTATGAAATCCCATGTTCATTTCTCTTTCTGTTTTTTATGTCCCTCAAAATTATCAGTCTTGAACTTTCATTATTCAGGTATGTTCTTTTCTAAGAGACTTATCATCTTTAAGGTCAGTGATCATATTTTACATGTTTACATTCTGGTAGCTGTTTATCATAATTCCCTCTACAATGCACATATTCTAAAGATGTTGAAAAGCTAATTTGACAGAAGTGTTTATTCATAATTCTTTACACTCATTAATAAAGGGCTGTATTTATGTAGCTACAGTCAGTGTATTTCCTATTTTCAGAAATTATCAAACTTCCTCTAATGAAGGTGCTTTATTCATTCAAGTTGTGACTCCAGGTTGGGCCAAATCACTGTAAAGATCTCAAATGACACCTTGAAATGGACAGAATTTTGAAGAAAGTTAAGACATAACTGCAACCAAGGCCCTCTAGAGAATTCTAAAAATGCCCAAGATTCTCTGATAGAATTAAATTACTCTTGATAGGGCCCTATCCCTCAGGTTTTCTCAACTAGTCAGTCCCATCAGTGTGTGCCCGTCTAAACAGTGGTCCTCTAAATACTATATTTACCATCTAGAGACAGGGCAATGTACCGCTGTGTCCACGGCATCTACAAGTTCCCTTATATCTTTTATTGATTTTCTGCTATTGTCCCTCCCTTGATACATCTCACACTTGTCACTGACATGTATGGGGAATACATTAATATTTAGTATTTAAATATTTAGTATTTTTAATATTTAATATTTAGTAGTAAATTGATGATGGGCAACTTTCTAATCCATAGGAGAGAACAATGATCATTAAGACTTCCCCATTTGCAATGATTCCTCCTAAAAGGTGCTGAGACTACTCTCAACACCCTCCCTCTTTTCCTGGCCAACACGCAGTATACTTCTCCTCAGCACGACTAAGAATAGGATCCTTTTATCCTTCTGACACTGCTTTGAGATAGTATTATCCTAGTTAGAACGCTAGAAATTTTTTGATCAGTAACTCTGAATAGCTTTCCCAGGTTGTCCTAGCTGAAAAAATTGGCAAAGAATTCATACCTACCAGCATCCCCTCCCTCCCAAATTGGTATGAGTTTGCTAATAGAAACATTTATGTAAATGATGTATATTAGCAGCTGACCTTGAAAAATAACAACATTTTCCATATACAAATAAGTCTCCACTTGGCATTTTACTAGAGATAATGATCCAGAACAGGTGTTAATTCTCAATTTTCAGGTTCATTATAGAACTGTTAAACTTTAGAACTTGAGGATGTCTCTCCAGTGATTCCAGTTTTTGCCATTTTCATTTATATAGTTGGTTTATTGTCTCCTTCTTCCAAGGAGCATATGCTCTACAATAGCTACATGGTCCGCGGCATATCCAATATTATGTAAACATTCTTTCTGTGAAGCATTTACCTATAAATGTGATGTAATCTTAGCTCCTCTCATTTTCATAGTTCATTTAAATGACAAAATGTGGATTTCTTTAAATGTTTTCACTTTCCCTACGTAGTTCTATAAGTTTGCACATGTTTTGTCATGTACTTTGAGTCACATTTATTTTCAACCAAATCTCTGTGTATATTACTGTCTAAATTTTTTATTTTGTTTCCTATGTATGAAAAAAGCTAAAAAAAAAACACCCAGAATTACTGATAGATGATTTATCAAAAAAGGAACTATCACACGTTCTTAAATGCATTCTCCCATTTTGAAATAACCCACAATAGGCACTAATACTGCTTAAATACAATGATTAAAATACTTTTTTAAAATGGTAAACTATTTCCCAAGATAAGTCGCATCATAAAGTTACCTGATAAATCTTTGAAATGTTGGAAACTGGAAATCTTATTGGAGTTAAAATGAATATTACCATCTTTTGTAGAGTAAGAATGTAAAAATATCAGAAATGCAATATATTAGAAATATATTTAACATGGACCAGCAGCAGATATAGATAAAATATATGATAAATACAGAGACTTTAACATAGTTACCAAAATTATAATACATATAAATTTAAAAAATGAGCTTATTTCATAAAATTGAATCAAGTAATTTAAATATGGTTGTTTTAATGTACAATAAAATGTTTGGGTGTTTGAAATACATTTATATGTTTTACTACTTAAACTTTATACATTTTAATTAGTTTTTAAAGTGGTATAAGAAGATAAAATTATATATATATTAATGGAGTAATGTGGTATTTCAATATATAGGGATATATTGTGTAATTCTTAATGCAGGCTAATCATATCCATGTCCTCAAACAATCACTTCCTCATGATGAAAACTGTCAAAGTCTTTTCTTCTATAATTTTTGAAATGTACATTATTGGTGTTTATAGTCATCCTACTGTACATATCAAATTTCTTGCTCCTAATTGTATTTTATATCTACTGATCAATCTCTCTCCATTCATCAGTTGTTCCAAATAGCCTTACCAGTGAACACATAATCTTGAAGATTTAAAAAATGGGAAAATTGAAAGGTTGAACAATAGATGTGAAAATGCTTTTTTTTTTTTTTTTTTTGAGACAGGGTCTCCCTTTGTAGTTCAGGCTGGCTCTGAGCTCACTATGTAGCCAAGGCAAGCCTCGAACTCAGCAATCCTCCTGCCTCTGCCTCCCAAGTGCTGGGATTACAGGTGTGAGACACCACACCCGGCACTGTGGTATGTGGTATTGATTGTTGGTGAGTCACCACACCCAGCATTGTGGTTACCAGGATCAAACTCAGGACCTTGCCCTTGTGAGGCAGGTGCCAGAACCACTGAGCCAAATCTCTGGCCCTAAACTTATCCTTTTTATACTATCCATTTTTTATTCTTTTAAAAAAAAACCAACTCATTGGAATCCACTTGTATGGAAATGTATGTTTATCTAGAGAAAGGATTGAATTTCCATTAAAGAGAAATCTAAAGTAATTTCAGTTAGTACAGCTGTGTTGTAGACATGCTAGATTTTTAATGGTTATTAATTGCATTGATAGAAAGAGATACTCTGCTAGACATTGGTTTGGTAAGAGCTGCTCCGGGAAGAAAATCAAGAATGGTGTAGTAAAGAGGCTACAGAGATAACACTGTCTTCCAAGTGTCTGTCACTTTCAGATATGACGCTTTTCAGATATGAAAACAACAACAAAAACAATATAAAATCAAACAAAACATGAAGACAAGGGAGAGGACAATACTCAGGTTAAAGGGAAATGATGTCAAACAATTTTCACATCTCACAGTCGAAATCTGGAAAGTGCACACTTTGTTTGCTTTCTCATTTGATAAAGTGCAGAAATGTTTTGACTTCTCATATGTTACAAAGGTCAAAATAGCCTGAAGAGTTTTGTTGACATAAAAGCTGAAAGTGTTGATTAAAAAAGTCAGAATTCAACTTATAGTAAGATGACTAAGAAATTGTATTAGTCAGCATTTTCCAGATAAATGATAGATGATAGATAATAAATAGATGGTAGATGGATGGATAGATAGGTAGATAGATAAGTACTATGGGAAATGCCTCCCATCTCATGTAATTACAGAGGCTGTACTGTCAAAAAAAAAAGTCATCAGACAATGAAGAGCTAGGAAATCCCCACTGGATGTGGGGCTGGTATGAATCCAATGCCCCAAATCCAAGACCTCTGATATCTAAATACCCAAGAGCAGCATAAAATGAACGTTCTTGCTTATGGAGGTCAAGACAAATTGCCCTTCCCCTGCCTGTTTGTTCCATTTTGGGATTCAGCAAACTATGATGTGTGCCAACATTCTTGGGTATGGATCATCTTTGCTAGGTCTATTGATTCAAAGGCTAAGTTCTTCCAGAAACATCCTTATACACACACCATAAATAATATCGTGTCAGGCCTTTGAGAATTCTTTAACCCAAGCATATTGAAGATAAAATTAATTTTCATAGAGGTTAATAGAGAAGAGAAGGTTCAGCGATAGCCAGTGAATTATCAGAAGATTGAATATAAAACAAAGCCTTTCAAAGCAGGCTTACAGATGGCTTACCTTAGAAACAGTTGATGGGTGGTGGTACTATTAATAGGTTTGTATGTCACATACTCTGTCTACTTTGTGTACAATTGGCATCTAAGTGAACAAAAGATGATTTCTTTACCCAACAGCCTATTTCATGGAGAGGCAAGGAATTCACAGGAGAATACATTTTCAAAGGAGTGTATATTTCAAATGTCATTTATAAAACCTCATTTTTGAAAACCTAGCAATTCTCTAGTTCCATTTCTTATTAATCACTATTGCCACTATATATACATATATACATATTGTTGTAATTATTATATTACATATATTAGAATATAAGTGGGTTCTTTAATATATCTGTAGATACTCTCTGTTCTGTGGCCATGAGGAACTCCTGTAGCTAAAGTAATCATCAGACGTGCCCACACCGGGGCCTTTACAGCTCACCTGGAAGTGGCCACTGGATATCGCCCCCTCCGGAAAGGCTCGCCTTGTAGAAACAAGTAAACTGAAGCTGAGGGTTCCTGAGGGACTGAGACCAAAGACCGAGCTGACAACATTTCTGGTAGTAGCTGCCTCAATAATTCTTCTGCTGAAGGGAATTCTGGTACAATTCAATAAACCGAGTCAGAGACTAATGAATAATACAACTAGGAATAAATATTTGCACAGAATATAGCTCACAAAGGACTAATTCCTTTAGTACATAAAGATTTTTTAGAGTTCAAAACAATAAATCAAGCAAGCTCATAAAAAAAGAAAAGGAGCAGAGAATGTGAGTGGCCCCCCATACGCATGTGTGCACGCACAGGGACAGTCTGATTGTTGAGATGAAAAAAAATGATAAATTTCTCAAGTATATAGAAGTATAAATCACAACCTTAAATCATTTGAAGTCTTTAGTAATTAAAAAGACACACTCTATTAGTAAAGATATGGGAAATACCATGCAGATATATTGACACGTGTTGTTTGCTGTGCATAAAAAACAATTTAGTACAAGACAATGATTCTTTTGAAATATAAGCACTTTCATCCTGCAATTTCTCTTTCAAAAGATATATCCAACAAATATAATCACATATACATATGCATATCCACAGATGATATTTATTTGTTAAATAACAAAACTGTCCAAATGTTAAGCCTATTAAACAAATTATTCTGGAGCCACACAGTGAAAACATACATAATCATATTAAAAATAAGGAATGTATCTTTTTAAGGCAAGGGGAAAAATCAAAGACACATTCTTAGTAATTAAAACACCATGGAGAACATTGCATATTATGACCTTGGTAAGGAAAATTTCTTTCTATAAACATTCCTTCCAAACATGCACATGTGCGTATGCATGCATGCACGCGCATGTGTGCACGCGCGCGCGCGCACACACACACACACACACACACACACACAGTGCTTGTTTGTGCATAGAGCTTCATTGGATGACCACTTTGCAAACAAAGTAAAACACTGTTTATCATACTGATAAGGATTAAGAAACTTGAATGCAGGGATTGCAGATGTACTTTTCAATTTATTTATTATAAAAGTGTTTCTCCTTAAAACCAATTTGGTTTTCCAGTGACTAACATAAAAAGTAGAATAAAAATTGTGTGAAAAATTTAAACACAAATCTAAATAATTTTTTGTGATTGTGCCAAAATTTTCTATTTTTCTCTTCCAATGAATATATGATGTGAATAGGAGTGTGCTTATATCAATAAATAGTTATATTTCCAATTGAAAGCATATTTTTTTTGAGACAGGGTCTCACTTTGAGTTCAGGCTGGCTCTGAGCTCATTATGTAGCCCAGGCAAGCCTTGAACTCAGCAATCCTCCTGTCTCTGCCTCCCAAGTGCTGGGATTACAGGCGTGAGCCACCATGCCCGGCTGAAAGCATATTTTGTTTTAGAAGTAACTAAAGTAACGAAAGAAGTAACATCAAACTTTTGTCCTAAATTGCATATTTTTAGAAAACATTTTCCATATTAGATTAAATACTTCACATTTATCTTAATGAAAATGGATAGAAAGTTCACAAAATATACGTGCCATACAAGAAGAAAATACAAACCTTTTATAATATTCACCAATAAGAAATGACTACTATTTTTGTTGGTACTTTTTTGATACACATATATTTGCATAATACAGGATTGTAGTTAAAGTTCTTTATGACATAGTCTGCTGTGAATGTCACTCATTTAATATTTTTGTTTGGCTCATAAGGAAATGCATATATTTTTCTCTTTTAATAAAATGATTTTACATCATTTTTTACAGAATAATCAAAATGTTGCCTTTATACAATGATATTAAATCATTGTTAATGTTACCCTGGAAGGAACCTCAGGCATTTGGTGGTCACTTCCTAGAAAAGGCATCATGAAGTCCTTTTTAATCTTCTGAGAAATAGCATAAAACATTTGGCTCAATGATACCAATTGAAAAGATTTTTTAAAAAGCATAAAGGCATAAAAATGCAAGAATGTAATAATATTTGCAAGGAATTTATAAAGAAAATTAGTTCATCAAAAACTATTGAAAAATCTGAAGATAGACCAACAAAAGCAATCCAGAGCAGTTCAATGTCATACTCAGTGTAAGTGATTTCATCTCCGAAAATGAGCTCCACACACAGTGTAGGGCTCAGGTTGCTTCCCATGGGATTTGCTGATCTTTTGCCATGTAGAGCTTCTGGGCCTGAATTCCAGACATTAAATTATGGTAATTGAAATGGGAAAATGTGTGTAGCCTTTCTCAACGTGTTTGGGTTAGTTGCATAGGAACATCTGCTTTCCTTTTATAGCTGGAGACTGGAGAAGAGCATTAATTTTCAGGCATTAAAAACTTCTGCTCACAAAATAGCAGACAACTCTTTGTTGGAACACAGTAACCTCAAGTCTGCTCAGGCGACTTACGCCAACAACAAGGCTGTAGTGCAGTTGGTGCAAAGATTTGCGCTCAGCCAAATACCGCTGTTTATGAATTTGTTCCTCTTCCCCTTAATTCCATACTTAAGTAGAAGGAGTATGACATAATTTTGCAATGCGGAGTCACGATTGGAAGTTGTTAAAAATGTTTGCAACATGTTGATGCCAGAAAATTTTCCCAACGTACTTAACTTACTTCCTACAGAAAACTATGGCCTAGCTGCAGCTTCTTTCCCTATATGTATCATGGAATATTATGTCAGTAACTAGATTTTTCCATTTCTGTGTATTGATACAGGTGTGGCAAGTGTGAACCTGCTCTCTTACTCTTAAAGGTTGTATCACACTGCATTTAGCTAAGTAAGTATTTATGTATCCTCTAAGCAGATTTTGCTAACTGAAACAACATTCTAAATATTTAAAGATGAAATAATTCTAATTTTACACAACATATTTGAAAAGCAAAAGAGAAGGATTGTTCACTAGTTTATATTAAGCAATCACAATAGTATGTTAAGGGCATTCTAATAGAATAAAATTAATGACCATGTTTTCTCAAAAACAGAAAAGCAAATTCTTCCATATCATCTTCCTTCTTCAATATTGTATCAGAGTCAGCAATGCAATAAAAAAACAGAAATAAAATAATAAGAAATAGTGAGTTTTGCATATAAAGTCTTGGAATTGATGTGTGAATTTGCCAAATTCACTAAAATATCATTGCACAAAAATCCATTTTATTTGTAAATACCAATGAAAATAAACATAAATCACCATTTTCTGTTTCAAAAAAAGTACCAAAGATGTAGAAAGAAATCTAAAGGATGATATGGAAAGTATAGAATCCTATTGAAAAGAATTAAAAGAGACAAATAAATGTAGGGATTATGCTGTTAAGAAATAAGAATACTTTCTGCTTTTAATACTTCAGTTCTCCCTAAACTATTTTTCAGGTTCATGCAGCCCAAAGATAATTCCAGCTTTTCTTTTATCGGCTAACTGCTCATGTGATTCTAAACATATAGAAACATGGAGGACAAAAATCAAAGTAGAAGATAAATGATAGGAAAGAGGAGATAGATATTTTGCAAAGGGGATGTGGCCAGGAGATGGGAAGGGAGGAAAGGAGGAAGGGAATAATGAGTCAATTAAGATGTGTTCTGTGCATGTACCAGCTCCACATGAGGAATGGAGTCAAGTAATGTAATCATGTACTAAGAAAAACTTTTATATTCCAGCACTCGGGAGGCAGAAGCAGGAGGATTGCTGTGAGTCCAAGGCTTGCCTGGGCTACGTAGTGAGCTCAGGGCCTGCCTGAACTCAAAGCAAAATCTTATCTCAAAAAACTTAAAAAGGGCTGGAGGGTTAGCTCAGTGGTTCCGGTGCAGGCCTCCCAAGCCCAAGGTCCTGAGTTCGATCCCCAGTAACCACATACAATGCTGGGCGTGGTGACTCACGCCCACCAGCAATCAATACCACATACCACAGTGCCGGGCGTGGTGGCTCACACCTGTAATCCCAGCACTCAGAGGCAGAGACAGGAGGATTGCTGAGTTCGAGGCTTGCCTGGGCTACATAGTGAGCTCAGAGCCAGCTTGAACTACAAAAAGCAAGACCCTGTCTCAAAAACAAAACAAAACTTTAAAAAAGTAGCTATGAATATGCTTTCCCTTCCTCCTCATAAAATGCAAGGGGCACTATTTCTTCCCTGGGTGTCAGGTCTCTTTTAGAACCAGATCCAAGTAGGAGGGAATCAGAAGTGGAGCGCAGGCCAGGCTGTTGTTTGTGCCCTCCAGCAGGCTGGTACCGACACTAGAGGGTGATTTTCTTGGACAGATCTTCCCCACAGTATCTTCTTCAGTGGGAACCCAGGGCCTGTTATCTTTCACAGTACTTATAATTACTCTTTGACTTTTAACTATCCGCTTGATTATAGATCCATCAATTTGAAGGTAATATTTTAAGCTTTAATATTTAGGATAAAACATAATCACACTGTGCAGTTTGAATTTTGATCCAGTTTTCCTATATCTGAGTTTTCTTTAGAAACCTTTCACAATGAATTTTTGATGAAAGCTGTATCTTCATATGATCTCATCACAATAGGTTCCTAATGTAATGGTACTTAGTATTTGGATAAATAAAATTTTACATTTTTTGTTTGTCAAAGAAAACCAAGACATAAACAGTAAGTTACTATGACATTTTAGTAGTGTGTATTAACAATCACCATGACTTTTGTTCAATTTTATTCTTATTTTTACCAATACTGTTGCCTTCTTGACAATGTCATTATTTCCACCAAGAAACTGACACAATTTTTAGCTAATTTCAAATAAGAATGTGATTTCTATGATGTATTATCCTAACAAGCAGTTTTTAAAATGAAAATTTGGGGCACAGAAAAAAGCATTTTTTCCTTAGACCCATGAATCTGCAATCTATTTGGAAGCAAATGGTTTACAGCCCTAATTATTAGCTTCTTGAGGGAAGCAGTATTCAGTTTTCTTAGTTTATCAACTATTTTCTCTTGCCTACACGATTTTACACACTTATTAATGAATTCTTTAAAAACCTTGAGTCATAAATACAATCTGAATATATTAGCAGTGGAGTATTTATCTATGGAGAGCAGTATTCTTAGAGACTTTGGAATAGCTTAAATTTGAGAACATTACTATGGTATCACCTGTAAAATAGCTCAGGTTCTTATAACAAAAATAAAAGGAAAGAAAGGTACAATCACAACAAAAATAAAAATAGTTTCTTCTAACCACAATTTAACAACTTTGAAAAGAAGAGAGATAACTATAAAAGAACACTTTTAGTTTATGAACTCATGAAGGAATGGATGAAAAGCTCTCATTGTTCTATGAGATTAAATATAATTCATTTTTATTTCATAACAGAATTCACAATCATTCTGTAAACAGTTTTCACTTAATATCTGATGAGCATTTTTCCTTTGCTAAATTAAATGTGCATCTTAGCTTCACTTAATTACACATCTGAGGGAGGAACTTTTTCAATAATTTCATTTTTGTTTTGCTTTGTCCTAGTTTTTTGAAGCACAAACACATTGCGATTAAATTCATAGTTGACTAACATCTTATTTGATGCTATTTTATCTATTCAGGCATGAAAAATTCACAATGATTTCCTTAATAATGACAACTTTGCAGATACTACATTATGTCCAAGAATTTTGAGTCCCTTTTTTTCTTCAAATTTACTGTCTTTCAGTGCAATAACATGACTATCTATAGGTTTTAAGTATCAATGCTGAAATAAAAATAGGAAATACTTTGGTCTTATAAGGAGATGTTATTCATCTAGTTTCATTGTTATTCATTTCATTTATTCTTGAGCTGAAGACATGTGTTTAATTTTTAAAGAATAGCTGATTTGCTTCACTAACAAGAAACACGTGTACATATCAAAGAAAACTTTTATTCTTCAGTACATTTTTATTTTAGAAAAGTTTTATTTAAAGTACTTTGAAATGTAATTATCACATTTTCTTAGAATAATTGTAGTTTATGCCAGACAAGTAACATGGCAAATCTAAAAGCTCTACACTTATATTGCAACTCTAAATTTATATAATATTTATATACAAAAATGTGTATTGCCAAGTTTACGTGAAATAATTTTAGAGTTGCAAATTGCATTAATGTCATATTTCTGGTTTAATAAAGATTTTATTCAGTGTTTACATTTGAATGTATACATTTAAAAATGTATACATTTTATGATTTTACATACCATAAAATAGTAAATAATGTAACGAGCTTCAGTTCTTTATAGTACTTTAAGGTGCCTAGACACAAATACCTTGAATAATATTGTTATGAAACTAGCATAAAGAAAAATTACTAATGAAACATTTAGCATTTGGAATGTCACAAAAATGATGCAATCTTGAACATGTGAATGGTATGATGTCCCAATTTCACAAGAGAGGTGCCGCTTGGCCTGGCTTTTAGCTCTCTGCCTACTGTTCTCGCTCGTATGTGGCATCAGGGAATCTATAATTATTCATCAGATGATTACTTTCTTGCCTGTATTCTCACTTGTGTGGCCCCACTGGCTTCCTCCAGAAGGTTTATAAATATGCTAAAATCCAACATTCTTTTGTGTTATCGTCATCATCCTTGTATTTACTACTTCGCTCGTGTCTCCTACGAATATTGTACTTGTGTCTCCCCTTTGCGTCTTATCCCAGCTCCTGCAACTCTTTCTGACGACAATTTCTATTTATTTCTGAACCTCTAGTTTTACAATCTATTCCTGCAAGTTCACTCAGGCCCTCTCTTATCTTTGGGGAGCTGGGAACCCCGACTTTCCCTGCGGTCTCCCTACTGCTGACTGGAAGAGCAGGACAGGATTTGCCCGTCTGCTTGGCGCGCTCCTGGCAAGCTTGTCTCTAACGGGACAAAGCAGGGCCGGAAGCGCGTTTGCTGCTCCCGCGCAGAGCTGCCCACGAGGGGCGGACCCAGCGGCCCAGCTCTGGGAGCGGCTCCGGGCGCAGCGAACACGGAGCGAAGGCGCTTTCGTGACCGGCAGAACAAAGCAACTGGCTACCCAGTACTCATTCGGTAAAAGTACTTGTGACTTAGAAGAACCAGGTCGTCTGACAGCGCTCCTCCCCATCTGCACGCGAGGGCACGGCCCAACGGATGAAGTTCGTTTGCCTGGATATTAGTGCCGAAAACTAGAATAATTCGAAGCTCTTTATGAAAATCGTGCCAAGCAGCCTTTTATTAACAATGCTGGCTTGACTTGACCTGAGAAGAAATCTGTCCCTCTGACTCTGTGGACTGATCCTCTATGCTGGAGCGCGTGGGAGCCTGAAAAGGTCTAACGGCTCCTTCGTCTCTCTCCAACACCTCCAGTCCCCGCGTTTCTGGGCCCTGCGTGGCACAAGTTGTTTTTCTTTTTCTGTCTTCCGCTTCACTCCCCACTCACTTCTCAGAAAGCAGTTATTTCTTTTTAAAATAAATTAAAAAGCCTCTTCAGCATTTTTTTCTGCTACTGCAATTTCTGTGGCAATCAAAAGACTCAAGAAAGAAAGAAAGAAAGAAAGAAGAGAAAGGACAACAGAAACAGAAGAAAAACAGATGTAAGGCTAAGCTTTAAGTTGACCAAAGTTCCAAATTAGGACAGAAGAAGGTGGAATAAATCAGAGAGAAACATATAGAAAGACCAGCGAGGGTATAAATGTAGATGAGGAGATGGCTGGTTTCAGAAGAGACTGTTCAAAGTGAGCTCCCACCAGCAGGCCCTATAAGGTTTATAAATATTTAAGCAGATTTAGATCAACTGTACTGCGTCTATTCAGTGAACACATTAAGCCTTCATTTTGCTTCGGATCGAGCCTTTTTCAAGTCTTCACAAGGTGATGAAAAAGAATGGAGGTTC
>PVIC010040207.1:0-16733 GCA_004025085.1 Thryonomys swinderianus | reverse complement strand
TCTTGCTATGTTGCCTAGGCTGGTCTCAAGTGGATCCTCCTGCCTCAGCCTCCTAGGTAGCTGGGATTACAGGCATACACTACCACACAGGCTTCTTCATTTCTTTCTCTGTCACACAATGTTGAGGATCAACAAGGTATATACAAGCTATTCGGGTTCTCTACCACTGAGCTATACTCTGCAGCCCAACCTAGACATCTTATTCAGGTAACTAGAGCGAAAGTCTATGGGGCTCACTTTCTTCTAATACCTGTTTTCTTCTCCCATTACTTACCAAGTGATGCAGATCCCACTTCATGATTATGTCTAGGTCAATGAAGTTGTTTCCAACAGCTGTTTATCAATTTTGATGGATACCTAAATTTCACCTTGCTGCTTCTGACCCATCATTACCCTGGTACTTTTGGATCCTGACCTTTCTCGCTGAGTCTAAAGCCATCCCTTTCAGCCCCCTGCCCCTTTTTGTTTGTTTTTTTGAGACAGGGTCTCGCTCTGTAGTTCAGGCTGGCCACCAGCTCACTGTGTATGTAGCCCAGGCAAGCCCTGAACTCAGCAATCCTGCCTCTGCCTTCCAAATGCTGGGATTATGGGTGTGAGCCACCACACCCGGCACCCCCACCCCTTTTTATTTGCAAATCTCACCAGACTCTCTTGTTCATTTCAGGTCATCAGATACCAAAAGAAGAGATAGCTAAAAACAGAACAGTCAACTAAATTCTAACCTCCATAAGGACAGAGGAACCAAACTTACCTAGCTGAACTAGCAGACGGAGCTGTATTCCATATTGAAGTTATACTCTAGAAAAACGCAAAAAGCAATGAAAAGTTTTTGTTTTAGTGAAGGTAACACTGTTATATCATATGAATCCCAACCATTCAGAAATTTCATACAACAGAAGCTTATTTCTCTCGCCCAGAGCAGTTTGGTGCTAAAGTTCTTTCCTCTTTTGGGTGACTCAGTCCCAGACAATTCCTCTATCACACAGCTCTGCCATCTTCTAAGGCCTGGCTATCCTCCACGGCCACTCCGCAGAGACTGCTTGGAGAAGCCACGTTTCTTTAGCCCCACTTGAGAGACGGACGCAATTATTTCCACTCAGCTCGATACATATGAATGTATCACATGAGCACCTGTGGAGAAGGGAAGATGGAAACCCAGTTCCAGGGTGGGAGCCCCTCCCAGTAACCCTCTGAAAGGGGAGTTCAAAGTTTTATCCCCCAGAAGGATGCATGCAAAATGTTGAAGTATATTTCCATACTTCAGGCTGTGTGTGGATCAGTGGAAGCATGTGACTAGCGTGCCACAGGTCCCGGGCTCAGTCCCCCGAATCAATAAGTAAATGATTAGCACTAAAAAGGCATCACATAAAATAGTATGAATAACAGGAGGTAGGAGATGTGTAATTACTTATTGTATCAGAGGCAGTGATCAGAGAGGCCCCCTGAGGATGGATTGAGCTGGGCACAGGGGGCGGAGGAAGGACTGCAACTGAGCAGTACCGCCCCACCTGCTCATGAAAGGGCAGATCAGGGAGGGGCCAGGTGACCCAGCACAGGGATGGCCTCATCTCTCTTCACCTGAAGTATATCAACCATTAACTTTACCAGTAAAGGTTACACACTTACTCATAGTTTGCTCTCTCTTGGCCTAAGTTTCTAGATGACTTGCCAGTTTGGAATGATGGCCCAGGGCCCACATTTTCATGTAAATACATTCAAGATTGTGTGAAATATTAAGGGTGTACATGAACAAGCCCTCAGTTTCCTTACATCACCTACGGTGCCCAGCAGCGCCTGCCCACAACAGACACCCATTCAGTGTATGGCTCTGATTTCTGATGGGCTGAGGCAGATTTAGTTTGTTATGACTACCTGAGTGGTTTTATCTGAGTATTCTGATCTAAAATACTCATTTTGACAGTTTTAAAAATCTATATTATGGGGCCGGGAATTGAACTCAGTGGTTCCAGTGTCTGCCTCGCAAGCATAAAGTCTTGAGTTCAATCCCCATTAACCACACACCACAATCCTGGGCATGGTGGCTCACGCCTGTAATCCCAGCAATCAGGAGGCAGAGGCAGGAGGACTGCTGTGAGTTCGAGGCTTGCCTGGGCCTCATAGTGAGTTCAGGGTCAGCCTGAACTACAAAGCAAGACCCTGTCTCAAAAAACTAAAAAAACAAAAAACTGTACTATGACCATTAATCCTTTTCATGGCTATTCTTTTTCTTTATGGCTATTCTTTCTTTGAGAGGAAAAGGGATATATTCTATAAAAATGTAGCTTAAATGAATGTTTTCCCGTGTTTTCAGTTCTGAATCTGCTATATAGCTCTGAATATGGCTAAATTTATGTTCTTTGTGTTAATTAGAATATAATAAAACTGTCAACAAATATCTCAATAGGGGCATTTATTTGATGAAGAGGAGTCATTTTTACCATACATGCTGATTCCTCTATGTATTAATGTGGGCCGGGAGAGATGAGCAGGGCCATGGAGTAAATTCGTGGTGTAGACTGTCTCATAGAAACACGTGTTCTGCCACTTTTTTTTTTTTTTTTTTTCCTGAGACAGGGTCTCCCTTTGTAGTTCAGACTGGCCCTGAGCTCACTTGCCCAGGCAAGCCTCTAACTCAGCAATCCTCCTGTCTCTGCTGCCCAAAGGCTGGGATTACAAGCATGAGCCACCACATCCAGCATTGCCACTTTTACAAACTCTAGAGGAGACTTTCCTATGACTAAATTCCACCAGTCCCTGAAGAAAAGCATGGTGTATCTAACCATATGACAAGAAAACCCTCCTGCATAGCAAAAAGACATAAGACTACATAACATTTGGGGAAATATTTGTAACTTGCATCACACAAAAGTCACCAGTTATATACAGATTTCTTAGTAATAAACAAAACCAAATTCCAAAACTAACATCCCCACAAAAATGAGGAAGGATATTAAAGACAGAAGCAACCAATAAGCTTTAAATAGATGAATGGCTGGGGGCATAGCTGTGGCAGAGCATTCGCCTGGCATGCCTTAGGGTTGATTCCCAGCACCACAAAAATGAAAATAAAAATAAATATTTTGGGGCCGGAGATTTAGCTCAGTGGTTCTGGCGCCTACCTCGCAAGTACAAGGTCCTGAGTTCAATCCCAGTAACCACATAGAATGCTGGACGTGGTGACTCATGTCCACCAGCAATCAATACCACATACCACAGTGCTGGGCGTGGTGGCTCACGCCTGTAATCCCAGCAGGGAGGCAGAGGCAGGAGGATTGCTGAGTTCACGGCGGCTTGCCTGGGCTACACAGTGAGCTCAGGGCCAGCCTGAACTACAAAGTGAGAACCTGTCTCCAAAAAATAAATAAATAAATAAATAAATAAATAAATAAATAAATAAATAAATAAATAAATATTTTGAAAAGTAGCTAGGCACAATGGCACATGCTTATAATTACAGCACTTATGAGGTGGGGGAAAGAGGATTCACCGTGAGTTCTACGCCAGCCTGGGCTATGCAGTGAGTTTAAGGTTAGCCTGAACTACACAGTGAGACCCTGTCAAATAAATATGGAAAATGAGTTCAGGGCCAGCCTGAATTTTATTATAAAGTAAAACCCTATCTCAAAAAACTAAAAAAAAAAATAAATAAATATGGAAAAATGTCCAACCTTATTTGTAAGATAAAAGTAAATGAAAACATTTTTTCACTAAAAGTTTAGCAAACAAACAAAAAAACCCCTTTGCTCCATTTCTTAGGTGAGGGAATGAGTTGGGAAAGTAAGATAATGTCAGACAGACTTCAGAGAATCTGACAGTATCTCTCAAAACTGAAAACACATGACCTACTACTCACTGAATTCCTCTTCTAGGAATTCACCTTGAGGATACAACCTACATGTAAAACAACACGTACAGGTTATTCACTGAATTATTGTCACTGGCAACAGCCTAAACGACCAAGATAAAAGGACTGGGTGATTAACTTATGGCTCACTCAGACTCGGGGACACTACCACACATTGAAAAATTTTTACACGAAGTTCCCTATGAGTTGACGTGAAATATCTTCCAGTTAAGTATGAAGAGGAAAGAGCAAGACAGAAAAAATGTGTAGAATGTGCTACATTTTGGGTAAAAAAGAGGAAAGGTTAGTCCTCTGGGCTTAGCCTGTTAACAATGGAGGAGAGCAAAGGGGACAAGAGGCCAATAGTTGCCTTAAGAGGCAACCTTTGTGAAAATGATTCAAATATTTTCTGTGTTTGAATCTTGTGACTCTACTGCCTATTCAAAAAAGTTAAACTTCTGAACTTTTAATTCAGCTTCAGTAGGATGATGGTATTAAGAAACTGACTTTTTGCTGGGCATGGTGGCTCACGCCTGTCATCCCAGCACTCGGGAGGCAGAGGCAGGAGGATTGCTGAGTTTGAGGCTTGCCTGGGCTCCATAGTGAGCTCAGGGCCAGCCTGAACTACAAAGCGAGACCTTCTCTTTCTCTCAAAAAAAGTGACTTTTCACGAGGTGACTTAGCTGCTTGGCACGGTAGCAGGGCTCCCGTCACTTCTACCACAAGCATTGCCTCCCATGGCACCACTCTGGGGTGTGGGTGTGGAGTCCTGCACAGGGCCAGCCATGCTGCCGCCTGCCCAGAGGGGCGTCCTCAGTCCAGCCAGCGCTGGGTCCCTTTGGGCGTAAGCGGTGTTGCAGCTGGCTAACGGTGGACACCTGAGGACATCCGAGGATCAATCGGGTCTCTCTGGCTTGATCCTTTCATCACAAGCTCTTACTATTTCCACTTCTTCCTTTCAAGCAAATCCAAATATTGGAGCTGTAGAACAAACCAGAAAGAAACCTCGTTGCCAGGTAAGTGGACTTCCTAAGAGTGTATCTTCAGATTAAAACAGAAAAAAAGTCAGTTCCCACTTATTGATGAAAATGTGTCCGCTTTCTACTCAATTACCCATTGTGTTAGATGGTACTCTCCTGTTCAAATGGCTGTCTGTGTAAAATACCAACACTTAAAAATCTATTCCCTCAGGCCAGCGGGTTAGCTCAGTGGTTCTGGCGCCTGCCTCGCAAGCGCAAGGTCCTGAGTTTGATCCCCGGTAACCACATACAATGCTGGGCGTGGAGACTCACGCCCACCAGCAATCAATACCACATACCACAGTACTGGGCATGGTGGCTCACGCCTGTCATCCCAGCACTCGGGAGGCAGAGACAGGATTGCTGAGTTCGAGGCTTGCCTGGGCTATATAGCGAGCTCAGGGCCAGCCTGAACTACAAAGCGAGACCCTGTCTCAAAAAAAAAAGAAAATCTATTCCCTCCATTCCCAGTTCAATGTCGACAGCTCCGTTGCTAGAATCTGCAAGTTGGTGCCTTTCCGGCCAAAGGATAATTCAGTTGAGATATTTGATTTTGCAATATAAACGTGATCTCACTTCTTCTGAGCAGCTTTCTTCAGAAAGAAAATCACTCAGGAGGAGAAAACAGCGCGATTGTAACAGTCCAGAGCCGGCAGCGCTGACTGCTGGGCTGGGTAAGTAGGGAGCCGTCTGAAACACTCTCGCCAGGGCCAGAACCCCAGCCCGGCACCCCCTCCCAGAGGGAGAAACCCGCCCTTTGCCGGGCTCGAGTGATGGGAGTGGTGCCCCCTGCAGGACATTCTGAGAATTGCTCCGGACACAGCCTCACATTTTCTGGGAGCCCAGCTGCAAGGGGTCGCAGTTCGCCAGCTGTTTCCAGCAAGGAGTAGAAGTGTGTGTGTGGAGGGGGGGAGTCTGGGTCACAAACAGTGAGGGCCCAGGAGAGCCGGAAAGGTGGCCAGGGGTTTTTCCCGGGAAGCCCTGTCCTCTGAATCGCACACTGAGGGAAGGCAGTTTGGGCTGGTTTTACTAGATTTATAATCTCTTCCCTGTTATCCCACAGCCCTGTCTTCTCCAAGGTCCAGCTCCCCCTTCTCTAATCCATTCCCAGCCAGAGACTCCAAGACATATTTTTGGGCTAGTGAGTCTAATTTTCTCATTTTCCACTTTTGTATAGGACTAAACTTCCAACTCCTTCAGAAACTAGTAGTATTTTATAAAGTTAAATATAAGCTTACTCTTTGCATAGCAATTTAACTCTTTTTTTTTTTTTTTTTTTTTTTGCTTTTTGAGACGGTCTCGCTTTGTAGTTCAGGCTGGCCCTGAGCTCGCTATATAGCCCAGGCAAACCGCTGCGAACTCAGCAATCCTCCTGTCTCTGCCTCCCGAGTGCTGGGATGACAGGCGTGAGCCACCACATCCGGCATTGTAGTATGCGGTGTTGATTGTTGGTGGGCGTGTCTCCACGCCCAGCATTATATGTGGTTACCGGGGATTGAACTCAGGACCTTGCGCTTGTGAGGCAGGCACCGGAACCACTGAGCTAACCCTCCAGCCCTAACTCTTATGTACCTAAGAGAAGTTAAACATCTACTTCCACTGAAACACTTGCCCACACTCATAACAATTTTAAACAAAATAATCAAAGACAAGAAACAACCTGATCCATCAATAACATAACACCTGTGATACACTGCTACCTTGCAGTCCTGTGTTACACTGAGCAGTGAGGGGAAACCTACTCATACACTCTACGGCATGCACCAATCTCAAAAGCATTTTCAAAATAAGCCAGACTGCTTGCAAATAAAGTTCTAGAAAGAGCAGAAAGAATCTAAGTTACAGACAGCTGCACAGCTTTCTTTGGGTGGTACAGACTGAGCAGAGGAGACTTGGAAGTAACAGGCCTGTTCTGTGTCCTAATCCCTGACTCTGGAGATGGTTTTCTGAGTACACACATTTGTCAAAACTCATACCACTGGACTCTGAATGAGTACACTTCATTAAATGTACGTTAACCCCCCCCCCATTTAAAAATAGAGGGGTACTCAGCACACAGATTTGAAGCAGTCCAAAATCTGAGACACTGTGGAAAGACTTATGTTTGAAATTAATATGTCAGAATTTTCCATGTGGGGAAGAATCACTTTACCAGAGTCCCTGGCTCATGAAGATCAATACTTCAACCACATTTGTACTTGCTTAATTCAACGTTACACCAGTGCTGTCATTCAGTTTAACTTTCTGACACAACCTCTGTGTCCGAGGAACACTGCTTCAAGTCCAGACTGGGAAGGGACCCAGAATGCAAGAGACATGCGTTGTCCAGGCCTGAGCCCACACAGGCAGCAGTTCCCTGGATGAACTCTTCACAGCACTGGCAGGAAGGCATCACGGCAGACGCAGCTCTTTCCGATGGGCGTGTTGGGGAGGGACAGAGCTGACAGCCTGGGTTTAAACACCAGGCTGGTACATCTCATGGGACTTTGTGCAAGTTACTGAGTGTCCCTAAGCCTCAATTTTTTCATCTGTAAAACGAAGGAGAGAAGAAGTGGAGTGACTGCTAGTGAGCAGGCTGCTGGGGTGGTGCCCATGGCTCTTTTCTGCTGCACAAGGGGGAGAGGGGAAGGGAGGACCCGGAGAGGGCACCTAGGATAGGCGAGATCCAGCAGAGGGCTCGGAGGGAGAAAGGGGCCAAAGAAACAGCCGGAAAGGCAAGAGGAAGGCCCCGTCTGGGGAATGATAGGCTGGGCCTGTGCGGTGCCTGATCTCCTCTGCGGTTCCTCTGCAGTGCCGGAGCGGCTCTGCGGGAGGAGCAGGAGGCCGCCCGGTCCCGCTCGGAGCTGAGCGCGGGGCACGGGGGAAAGCAGGCTGCTCACACCACAGCTTCGAAGAGCCGGCTGGGTGCGAGGTGTGCGCCGGTGCGGGACAGACATCTTGTCACGTGTGTGTCACGCCGGCGGAGGAAACCGCTTCACTCGGCCGGGGCTCGGGCTCGAGGCCCCAGCCCCGGTGCGCGTCCCGGAGCCGCGGTGGCGGTGGCGGTGGCGGTGCGCGAGGAAGCGGGGACAGCCTCGCCTGGACTCGAACTCTTCCTGCCCGGCGCTGACTCCCCTTGGCCGCTCGGCGTCCGGCGGGCCGTGGGCGCGGGTCCGGGGCTTCCCGGGCCGGGCTGCGTCGGGGTCAAGGTCCCGGCCGCCCGCAGGCGCCGCCCTGGCTGAGCCTGAGGAAGCGCGGCCGCGCCGGGCGGGCGGAGCTCGAGCAGCCGGTTTCTCCGCCGCCCACGAGGCCGGACGAGGCGCCCGCGCGGACTTCGGGCTGGAGGGGCGGAGACTTCGGGCCGGAGGGGCGAGGCCGGGCCCGGGCTCCGCCCGCTCGGGGCCGACGGCCCAGGTGGGGCTTGGATAGCGCTCGCCGCCGCGTGTGCTGGGAAACACCGGTCAAGAGGCGGCGCCGGCCCGCGGGGCAGCTCGTTCTGACCCGCCGGACAACGCCCCTCAGCCTTCGCCCCCCGGCCCTGTGCTTGGGGGTCCCGGAACGCTCCTGGCTCCACAGCCCCACGGGCGCGTCCGTCTGCACAGATCTGGGGCTGCTCTTTTCGGGGCCCTGCCTGCGGCCACCGAACTCATCTTCAGTCTTCTTCCCGCTGCCTCCTCCTCCTCCCCAGCGACCCAGTGTCCCACCGCTGAAGCGCACCGTGCTGCTCACGGTACAGACTCCTTCAGCTCTCACTGTTGACCCGTCTCCATCTCCTCCCCAGCCTAACCAGTTCTGTGGTCCTGGCTTTCCACCCAAACATGCCCCAGACGCTGCCCTCCCGGGGATCTAGGACCCCCGGCTCCACCCAGCACGGAACCTTCCTCTGACGATGGCCTTTGTGTGGCCTGCAGGTCCTCCTGGGAGACCACCTGTGGCTGTGCTCATGGAGCCATCGGGGTCTTGAGGTTAGCAGGGTCCTTTCCTCGTCCACAGAGCGGATTTGGTCCCCTGCTTTTTCTACTACCGGTTCCTTCACCTCAGCCATCATAGGGTCCTGCAGCCTCAGAGCGAGGAGGAGGGAACTGGCCTCACCTTCCCGTGGTTACTGGGATCTTCCCATCGAGATGTGGTAAGGGACACAAGGGCTGCCCCTTTCCTTCAAGTTGAGAGTGACCATACTGTTACTTCCTGGGTACCTGCTGAATGTAGGAAGGGCCCCCCAAAGCGTGAGATATTACTCTCTTCCCTGACTTGAGAAGTTTTGCTTCTTCCACCCAGGCCCATCCACCTGGCTGTGACAGGACTGTGTCCCTCCGGTTACTTCAGCACCCACTACACCTCAGGCTGGGCAGCCCACCCCAGCCCTGAGGACGGGCCCTCCCCGGGGCTCGGGATGTGTGCCAGGGCTGGGCCAAGCTCACCCACTGTTACCCCCAGGGGCCTCCACAGAGCTGCTGTTGCAGACTCTGAGAACACACTGTGCTCTGGGCCTGGATGAACACAGGAGCCAGGCTTTCAGGGCTGCACACTTGAAATACCTCTCCCCGAATGTTAGAGCTTCTTACCCTAGGAATAACAATGAAGGAGGGGCCATGGGAGGGGACTATATTTTTAGTTTGTCAAGGGAGTTCAGTGAAAACTATTGCCACTTATAGTCACCATCGTTCCGTTTATACACACACTCTTTAATTCCAAAAATACAAGAATGACATCACTTCAAAATTAATGAAATTTCACTTTTCTAAAAAATACTGTTGAAATAATTTCAGATTTACAGAAAATTCATGAGAATAAGATATTGGGCTGTATATTCTTTTTTTTTTTTGCTTTTGAGACAGGGTCTCGCTTTGTAGTTCAGGCTGGCCCTGAGCTCACTATGGTGCCCAGGCAAGCCGCCGCGAACTCAGCAATCCTCCTATCTCTGCCTCCCGGGCCGGAGGGTTAGCTCAGTGGTTCCGGCGCCTGCCTCGCAAGCGCAAGGACCTGAGTTCGATCCCCGGTTACCACATATAATGCTGGGCGTGGTGGCTCACGTCTGTAATCCCAGCACTCAGGAAGCAGAGACAGGAGGATTGCTGAGTTCGCGGTGGCTTGCCTGGGCACCATAGTGAGCTCAGGGCCAGCCTGAACTACTGAGTGCTGGGATGACCGGCGTGAGCCACCACGCCCAGCATTGTGGTATGCGGTGTTGATTGTTGGTGGGCGTGTCTCCACGCCCAACATTATATGTGGTTACCAGGTATCGAACTCAGGACCTTGCGCTTGCGAGGCAGGCACCGGAACCACTGAGCTAACTCTCCGGCCCTGGGCTGTATATTCTTAACCCAGATTTGGCAATTATTATAGTTTTGCTTTTTTTTCTTTTAGTATTGAGGACTGAACTAGGATTTCACACTAAACTACATCCCCAGCCCTTTCTTATTTTTACTTGTGAGTCTCACTAAGTCATTAAGTTGCCCAAATTGGGCTTGAACTTGTGATTCCTGCCTCAGGCTCCCAGAGTGCTGGGATCACAGGAATGTCCTGGCCTTCTCCTGTTGTTTTTGAGATAGAATCTTGCTATATTGCTCAAGCTGGTCTTGAAACTCGGGTTCAAGCAATCGCCTACCTCTACCTCCCGTGTGCACCCCACCAGGCCTCATCTTGAATGTGTTTCTGCACTGAACCATTTGGGATTAAATGATAGATGTCACATCTCTTTACCTGAAATATGAAGCAGAACTGTCATCAAAATCAGGAAGTTTACTATGCTGATACAGTCAATGCTTTATGTGCCATATTAATTAAAAGCTTGCTACTTCCCATAATGTCACCTCCAGTCCCTCTTACTGTCTCTCCCTGTTCATCCAGTTCCTTCTTTCTCTCCTACCTGCTCACCTTTCTTTTCTTTGTGCTTTGTTGGTGATGGTGTTGTTCTGGGGCTGAGCCCAGGGCTGTGCACTGCACACACTAAACACTGACTTGCTGTGGCCTCTTCCTCTTCTGATTTCTCATTCCCTTCCTCCTCCCCCACCCCTCCTCCACCTTTTGCCTTCTCTTTTCTTTTTCTTCATCTTTCCTTTGGCCCATGGTCCATTCCAACTCGCACACTGCTCTTACTTGTCATTTGACTTTCATTCCCTTTAATCCAGAATAGTTCCCCCTTCTTTGTCTTTCATGATAGTGACTATGTGTGTGTATGTACATATGTGTACACATGTCTGAGGGAGGAAGTGCAGGCCAGTTATCAAGTAGATCATCCCTCCACTGGAATTTTCTGATATTTCCTCATTATCATATTCATGTATGTATTTTTGCCAAAAAGCAACAACCATAAACAAACAAAAACCCCCACAGAAATGACATGGCCTTTCTCAGGGTATAATATCAGAAGGCACATGACAATGATTCATCTGATTTTAAGAGATACTAACTTTAAGGTTGTGCATAGTGGGACATACTTGTAATCCCAGCACTCAGGAGGCTGAGGCAGGAGGATCACCATGAGTTTGAGGCCAGCCTGGGTTACAAAGTGAGTTCAAAGCCAGCCTGAACTACATAATGACATGCTGTCTCAAAAACAAAAAAAGAGAGAGATGTTAACTCTGATCACTTGGCTAAACTGGTGGTTACCAAGTCTCTTCACTGTTAAATTACTATTTTTCTTTTTGTAATTAGTAGGAAAATAACTTGTCAAGTAAATTAACACTTTTTTTTTGAGACAGGATCTCACTATGTAGTTCAGGATGGCCTTGAATGCACTGTGTAGCCCAAACTGGCTTTAAACTCCCAAATAACCTACCTCCTGCTGTATGCCATCACATCTAATACATCTTTTTCTTTTTCTTTCTTTCTTTCTTTTTTTTTTTAGACAGGGTCTCTCTTTGTGGTTCAGGCTGGCCCTGAGCTCACTATGTAGCCCAAGCAAACCTCTAACTCAGCAATCCTCCTGCCTCTGCCTCCTGAGTTCTGGGATTACAGGTTTGAGCCAACATGCCCAGCACTGCACTACGTGGTACTGATTGCTCGTGGGCGTGAGTCACCACACCCAGTATTGTTATATGTGGTTACAGGGGATCCAGCCAGGGACCCTGCACTTGCTAGGCAGGTGCTGGAACCACTGAGCTAAATCTTCAGCTCTAATATAGCCTTTAAATAAAATAAAACTGACTCTGAAAATTTCACTACATAACCCTTATCTTTCTCATTTTGCTCTTGTCTAGTCAAAATAGCCTCAAGATCATCAATGACCAATAGGCTGGCTCTTGAAAACACAGATCAAATCACTCATTTATCTTAAAAAAATACTAGAGTGTTATATGTGTACTATTCCAGACTGCACCTTCTCCATTTTGCCTTGGTCAACCTGGACAGACTGGCCCAGGCTTCCATCCCCAGAGGCATTTCTTTTTTTCTTTTTTTTTTTTTTTGAGACAGGGTCTCGCTTTGTAGTTCAGGCTGGCCCTGAGCTCACTATGGAGCCCAGGCAAGCTGCCGCGAACTCAGCAATCCTCTTGTCTCTGCCTCCCAAGTGCTGGGATGACAGGTGTGAGCCACCATGCCTGACATTGTGGTATGCGGTATTGATTGTTGGTGGGCGTGAGTCTCCATGCCCAGCATTATATGTGGTCACTGGGATTGAACTCAGGACCTTGCGCATGCGAGGCAGGCGTCGGAACCACTGAGCTAACCTTCCGGCCCCCAGAGGCATTTCTTGAGCTGCCAAGAGTAGGATCCCATACAGTGGTTCAGAGTCACACATCTTGTCCTCAAATCCAGGAAATCAGGGAGGATTTCCTGTGATGAAATATCAGTACTCGTCTGTTTCTATTTTAATTACCTTTCCCTAAATTGTACTGTAGCAATGAAGAACCCAAATATTTCTTCCCCATGCACATTTTGCCAGCTGTAGTCATGGTAGTTCTGCTGTATTATAATCTCCACTCTGGATATGGGCACCAGGCATAGCCTCTATGGGAAACATGTCTACCTCATGATAAAAGGGGAATAAAAGTAGCAGAGGACTTCTGGGAAGATGGTAGAGTGGAAAGAAGCAACAAATCAACTTCTCCAGGATTTAGAATCCTGGAGACAACAACTTGAGGAAGAAAATAAGGAGGGAGTGGATCCCTGGGACTCAGGAAAGATCTAAAGGGAAAATTGGAGCCCACAGAGAAAACGAAGAGACAGATCTCAACACAGAAAAAGAAAGAGGCAATCTGCACTTTTTCCCTGGCTCCTGGTGTGAGAGAGGCTCAAATCTACAGGAACACAGTGAGGACAACTGACTCCAGAGGCCTTCATGGAGAAACACACCAGTGGTGTGGAGCAGTGGATGCTGTGCATTACAAGAGCTGCTGAGTGACTCCAGTCTAGGTGGCTGAGAAGGCAACCAACAATAGGAAAATTAGATGAGAAGGATAAGTCAACACTTATCAGTTATAACCATCAATGTGAATACCATCAATGGTCTCAATTCACCAATCAAAAGAAGCAGATTAGGGTCGGAGATTTAGCTCAGTGGTTCCGGTGCAGTTAGGGTCAGAGATTTAGCTCAGTGGTTCTGGTGCCTGCCTTGCAAGCACAAGGTCCTGAGTTTGATCCTGGTAACCACATACAACAATGCTGGGCATGGGGACTTACACCCACCAGCAATCAGTACCACACACCACAGAGCCAGGCGTGGTGGCTCACGCCTGTAATTCCAGCACTCAGGAGGCAGAGACAGGAGGATTGCTGAGTTCAAGACTTGCCTGGGCTCCATAGTGAGCTCAGGGCCAGCCTGAACTACAAAGCTAGACCCTGTCTCAAAAAAAAAAAAAAGCAGATTAGTAGAATGGATCAAGAAACAAGATTCAACAATACAAGATACTGCACACAAGAAACACATTTCACTCAAAAGAAATTCATAGACTGAAGGTCAAAGGATGGCAAATAATACCTCACACTACAGAAACCTAGAAAAGAGCATGGGTGTCTATTCTATTTGAAAACAAAGTGGACTTCAAGCCAAGACTGATCAGAAGAGACAAAGAAGGTCACTACGTACTTGTTAGGGGAACAATCCAAGAGGAAGAGATAATAACCATAAGTATATATGCATCCTGGGCTAGAAATTTAGGTCAGTGGTTCTAGTGCCTGCCTAGCAAGTGCAAGGTCCCCGGTTCGATTCCCGGGAACCACATACCACAATGCCGGGCATGGTGACTCACATCTACCAGCAATCAGTACCACACATCACAGTGCTGGGCGTGGTGGCTCACACCTGTAATCCCAGCACTCTGGAGGCAGAGACAGGAGGATTACTGAGTTCGAGGCTAGCCTGGTGAGCTCAGGGCCAGCCTGAACTACAAAGAGAGACTGTCTCAAAAAAATAAAAAAAGAAAAAAAGACTACTACTCAATGACTATTTTCTTTTGGAGAATGGAAGGGGTCCCACTAAGGGTACTCTGGTCCTTTCACAGAGGCGGGACCAGCACAGACCACCAGGTGGCAATGCCGCCCTCAGAAGCTGCGCTCCTTGGTCTGAGCGCCGCGGTCGCGGTTCTGTAAAGGTCCTCCGGGAACCAACGCCGCCAGAGCCACCCTGAAAAAAGCGACAAGGTGACCTGCATGGCCACTCTCTTCCCCAACTTCTGAGCCTGGGTTGACGGTGTGAATGGCGCAGGAAAGCGGAGATGACAATTCCAGAAATGTCCCTTTCCTCAGAGGAAACCAGAGCCCCCCCCCCCACAGGTAGCTTCACAGGTGGACTTGGCCGCCAGATTGCGTGTGTGTGTGTGTGTGTGGTGTGTGTGTGTGTACAGATGTGGTGTTTGCTTACTGAGACAGGTCTCACTACGAAGTTCAGGCTGGCCTCGAACTCAGTGATCCTCTTATCTCATCCTCTTGAGTGCTGGAATCACAGGTGTGCACCACACCAGATTACATGCCTGGCCACGTGTATTTTTAAGAATGTATTCTGCTAGCTGGCGATTAGCTCAGTGGCACAGTGCTTTCCTTGCAAGTGCAACGACCTGAGCTTGATCCCTGATACTGCCAAAAAAAAAAAAAAAGGAAAAAAAATGTATTCTGTTCATAATCTCAACACTCTTGGAGGGTGAGGCATGAGGGTCACAAATTTGAGTCTTACTTGGGTAATTTATGGATCTCAAAATAAAAAATAAAAAGGGCTGGTCATGGTGACACACCTATAATCTCTGCACTCAGAAGGCTGGAGCAGGAAAATCACTGCATGTTTGAGGCCAGCCAAGGCTATCAAGTTTAAGGTCAATATACCATGTCTCAAAAACTAAATAATTAAAAGGACTAGGGAGGCAGCTCAATGCAAAGCTCATGAATTCAGTCCCCCCACAAATATGCATACAAAATACATTCTACATGTGTGACTGCTTGCATCTTTTCCTTAGGTTTAGAATGTTGTCAGAACAGTGTGTATAGAATATTGAAGAAAACACACCACTTACTTTATACTCAGTTCTATCTCTATTTTCTTCTGTTTTTCAGTCCATACATTAGAAATCCTTTCTTATCTGTCTTTGAAGCAGAATCAATGAACCATACAGATTTAATTTTAGCAAATAATCCACATGAAGTGTATTGCACAGATGACATGACTTTGTATTCTGTTCTGTAGGCCAATAATAAAAGCCTTTGTCTAAAAAGAACAGTAATAAGCCACATGCAGTAGCTCAGGCCTACTTTGGGAGGCTGAGCTGGGAGATTCACAAGTTCAAATCCAAGTCGGGCAATTTAGCAAGCCCTTGATTCACAATTTAAAAATAAAGGTTGGGACATAGCTCAGAGTGAGGGCCCCTGGTTTGATCTCTTGTACACACACACACACACTCATGCACACACACATGCAAAACCACACAGTGTAACCATATTTATATATTTTTTTGAAATTAAAGAATGTACTAATTTATAAAGATGGACATTTATCTGATCTTTTTCAAATGATTCATCTGCTCTCTGAAGTGTAAAATTCAACGAGTTAATTGCAGAATACTTTTTATCAACCCCAAAATGAACCCCGTCATTTTCCCCAAACCTCCTGCCCAGACCTGAACAAGCACAGATTTGCTGTCTGATACATTTGGATATTCTGAACCTTTCATATAAGTGGAATTATACAATATGTGGTCTTTTGTAGCTGGCTTCTTTCACTAGCATGATGTTTTCAAGGTTGATCCTTCTTGTAGGATATCTCAGTACTCTGTTCTTTTTATGGCAAAATAATGCAGTGTGTGTGTGTGTGTGTGTGTGTGTGTGTGTGTGTGTGTGTGTGTGTGTATTTCAAGACAGGGTCTCGCTTTGTGATTCAGGCTGGCCCTGAGCTCACTATGTAGCCCAGGCAAGCCTTAAATTCACAGCAATCCTCCTGCCTCTGCCTCCCCAATGCTAGCTAGGATTACAGGTTTGAGCCACCACGCCTGGTGCTGTGGTATGTGGTTATCAGGGATCAAATTTGGGACCTTGAGTTTGCAAGGCAGATACCAGAACCAGTGAGCTAAATCCCTGGCTCCCTTTGCCTATTTAACAGGTTGTCATTTTATTACTTAGTTATGAGGCTTTTTAATGTATTCTAGGTAGAATTTCCTAATCAGATATGTAATTTATAAATATTTTATACCTCTCTTTGAACTGCCTTTTCACTTTCCCAGTGGGGTCCTTTGAGTCACAGGAGTTTTTTTTTTTTTTTTTTTTTTTTTTTTTTTTTTTTTTTTTTTTTTTTTTTTTTTTTTTTTTTTTTTTTTTTTTTTTTTTTTGCTTTTTGGAGACAGGGTCTTGCTTTGTAGTTCAGGCTGGCCCTGAGCTCACCATGGTGCCCAGGCAAGCCGCCGCGAACTCAGCAATCCTCCTGTCTCTGCCTCCCAAGCGCTGGGATTACAGGCGTGAGCCACCACACC
>PVIC010040206.1:0-16771 GCA_004025085.1 Thryonomys swinderianus | reverse complement strand
GGGAAGGAATAAATATGATACAGAAAGAAAATAAAAGAGCATGTATAAGGGGGGAGGAGGGGGGAGTGGGTAGGGATATGGGTAAAAATGAGAATTAACTTGTGGCATATACTGGTACAAATTTCCCAATGTTATATGTGATTTTGAGATGTATATAAATTGTACCAATAAAGAATTCAATTAAAAAAAAAAGAATTCAATTAAAAAAAAATCTAGGGACTGGGGATTTAGCCCAAGTGGTTTCATGCCAACCTCGGATGCACAAGGCCCTGAGTTTGATCCCTGGTACTGAAAAAAAACATCATTTAAACTGTAGGTTACTAAAGCAAAAACGTAAGTAAATCACAAGAAACTTCTATACTCATAACATAAGCAAAATATTCTTTTTAACAAGGTATATATATATATATATATATACATATATATATATATTCATTTAAACTAACAAGGTTATTAACATGAATGTAATCTATAGTTTTTTTAATTTAGAAAAGCAATGAATAACAATAGATAAAGCAATACAGATTAAAATAAATTTTAATCTTTTCCTTTGCCCTGTAATCATGAGGGTAGGATATATGTTCAAATCAACAACCTAACTTCTTCTGACCTCAAAATTAAATGCAATCAAAACACCAAATTGTCAGTGGTTAGCTGATTTTATTTTAGTATTTTTCCAAAAAGGTTACTACGATTTGATTCATTCATTGTAATTTTAATTTTGGGATATCACTATATCATTAGGAACACATAGTCGTTTTGACAATGGGTGAAGTGTGCCAATGATTACCACAAATAATATGAAAATTTGAAGCTAAAATGTTATTTAAATCAGCAATGATTAACAAAATTAAAGGAGGGTGCCACTGAGCATATGTATTTTGGAAAATCAGGGTAAAAGCCTGTGCACTATGGCTTTGTGGCAACCACTACAAAATAAACATGTTAAGGAACCAGTCAAAAAATGTCTCACTTCAGAGTGAATCTGTTTTTTCTCTCCTGTTCTGCTTTGGGCAGGAATTTATCAGAAATCAGAAATTTAAACTTACTTTCCCTCTCTTCAAAGGATTATGCAACACCCCTAAGGAGAGATACTTGGCAACTAATTTGTTACCACTTAGGGAAATGTTAGAAAACATAAAAGGGTTTCCTTCCTTAATTTCAAATTTACCTGCTGCCTCAGGAACTCACATGTTTGTACATCTGCGAATCTTCATAGATTTTCCAGAAAAGGGATTCGGTATATGCATCTGGTATCTGTCTGATTCATTTTTCTCTACTGAGGAAATAAATGTATTATGGAAGTTTGAAAATAAAAACCCATAACTCAAGGCAAGGACTGTGGATTTGGCTCAGTGGCACTGTGCCTGCCTCTGTAACTCAAGGCATCGGTAACAAAGTTCTAAAGTGCTATGGTCAGGGAGACAGGAATTTAAAAGTGTTCTGTGCTTCATGACTGTCAGTGAAATGCTTTTGTCTCTGTTTTGTAAACAACTTTAAATGGGAATAGCGCTCCTCTATTACTGTGCTGGTAAGCACTGTTTCTAACAGTATCTTAAAATTAGCATCATTCCTAAGTAGACATCTCTATAAATGGAAGTCCATTTTTATTTGTTCTCATCTTTTCTTTTTTATTTCTAATTTACCTTCTTTCAGCAACATAAGCTTCCATAACACCTAATTAGCTGCCTGGAAAAAGCAGCACAGGCTCCCATCTCTATTTATGGCTGACACCGGGCTTTGTAGATTAGTTCTGTAGAATCTTAGCCAAGTGTCCGTCACAGATTCTCCGTCTCCTTGAAAACCATGATAAGTCAAGGCCTTTTTAGTGGCAGTTCATGCCTAGTTGTTTTCCACTGAAAGAGTTTAATGATGTAACATCAGGTTGCTTTTACTGTTTCTTTCTTCAGCACACACACAATCACAAGTGTACATTCACACATGATTGTCCGTAAGCGTGACAAGCTACGATTTATCCAAATATATTCTACAATGTTAGAGAACACTATCAGTGGGAAAACAGAGTTCTTGTCAAAAAACTGTCCAAGAACCTCTAATGAGTGGTTTTTCTTTCACGAAGTCAGGATAATTTACAACACTCTGAATGGACACTTCTCTAACATAACAGTTCTTTCCAGGGTGCTGTGTTGATCGCTCTCTCACTTCTCACTGCTGTCCTATGAGCTGCTCACACTCACTGTGCAGACAGGGTAAGTCATTTCACATGAACAATGTCCTAACAATTTATGTCTATACTAATTATCCCAACTGATGACATTGGCTTTCCATTTACTAGTCTGTTAGTTAAAAAGTAATCATTTACTTTTATCCTAGCTACCTTTTAGAAAAAAAAAATAATTCACTTTCAACATATTTATAAAGACAGTGCAGTAAATTTTTCAAAACAGTATTTCCACACCAAGTACAAGTATTTTAATATAGTTTTAGGATGTGCGTGTTTTCTGAAACAAATGTTCACATGATGGGCTTTATTTCAGGGTCACTTTTAATAAGCTGGCTTATATCTTGTGCAGGGAAGAACAAAGAGAGGTAAAGAAAAATGTGACATCTATGTAGCTACATGGTCTTTCTTCTATTGCACTTTATTTCCCATACTTTTCATTTGTACACAGAAATCTATGTTGTTTTGCCAATCAAGAATCATGATACACAGATACATGGAAGCAAGATGTCTTTATCTTCTTTAATTTTTTAAGGTAATGAGGGAAATGTATCTCCCTATCATATGCTCATTTCACAAGGATCCCTGTTCATAGAGCAGTGAAAAAAGACATTACATAGATGACTCCGGGAAATTAAATTATTTTGTAGAAATCAGCCACAAGGAGAAGAATTTGGAAACAGTTCACATAATAAAATATGGTGGAAGCAACATACATATTTTAGGTGGATGCACAGCCCATCTGGCTCCTGGATTTTACTGCATTTGTGAAATGTCATTCTATCTGCTCTTGATAGGCAAAGAGCATATTTTGAAGAAGAAGTTATTATAATACCTTCAAATAGTCTAACCATGACAGCTTTGAAGTACCAATCCTCCAGCGTGCACCTGCACCCCACAATGCTTCTGAACGTACTGCCACGGCTGCGTTCAGACATCAGAAACCGCTGGCCTATATCATATCCAAGTGAATCCAATCGCAGCTGGGTCCCAGGAACTGCTTGGAGCATTTGCACTTACTATTCAATGCACCTGCACATCTGCAGGGGTGGTAATAAATGTTTGTGACCTTTAGGACACAGTAAAATGTCTACCGGAGTGGCATTTGAGGAGCATATCCATTTATATCACATAGGTCTTTGAGATGAAAAAAAATAAACTTAACACAAACTGAAATGAAATTTATGTTACAGAACAAATGCAAAGCAGAGTTAGAAAGTCGGATATGGAAGCACAAGGTATATAAAACAACGAAAATCTAAACCAAGCATTGGAAATTTATGGCACACATATAATTGTGTCCCATGGTACATTGCTCTGAGATTAACATTTAAAATTTAGTCGCCCTCCTCCCCATCTCATTCCGTGGGCACAGCCATTACCTGAGGCAGCAGCAGATGCTCAGAAGTGAAGTCAGAGCTAAATGGTCCCATCTCTTTCCTAGCAGGTACCCGGAGGACAACTGGCTCTGACACTCAATACTACACTAATGGGACAAGCTTTCTAGTTCTTCGAGAAGAAAACAACTTTTTCAAGGAACACCATGTAACTTAACGGTCCCAATAGTAAAATGCCAAGAATAGTTCAACAGATAATTTAAAAAAAAATTGCAACTAATAATTCATAATAGAGACTGCATTCAACATGTACCTTGTGCCTAGACATTGGAAGATTTTGATCAAAGCATCCTAGTAGATGTTCTAGGACAGGCGTTAAATCAAGTAGTGATTTATGGCAAAAGAATGTGTTAGATATGACTGGTCATCAAGAAATTTACATTGTGAGTGGCAGTAGAAACAAGATTTGAAGCCAGACAAAGGAATATAATTTATGAACAATTACAGTTTGAAATATGTCATTGGATTGTTAGCATCAGAAATTCAACTGGAAATGTAGATTTTAATAGGGTAAAGGGATCTGTGCCGCAGATGTTGCTTGATAAGAAATTCAACACATAATCAGTTTCAGTGTAAAGGGGGAGTGTGGACAGGGTTTTCTAGGTAAAAGAACTGGAAAGAGAAACAATCATTGCACAGCACCAGGTAGTTCACACGGCAACGATAAGCTTCATAGATTCAAGAATTTATGCTACACTGGAAAAAAAAAAAACGAAATAAGGTAGGTGAAATCAGGTGAGAGTCTCAGAATTGAATTGAGTTTTAAATTTTTTTAAATTGAGTTTATTGGTACATTTTTAAGTATACATTATGATCTTATTCATGATTGAGAATTTGTACTTGTACACAATGTAACTTGATTCCTATTGTTCACATTCCCCTCCCCTCCCTTAAGCCCCTGAGTTCTTAATGGGAAACATTGGATAACACTTATGAGATTAAATGGCTACAATGAACTAAAGTGGAAATAAATTCCAAGTAAGCATGACTTCTGGAAACAGATCTGGAGTTCTGATATAGCCAACAGATGCAGTAGGACTTGACATGATTCAGCGGCCCCAAATTATTCTGTGGGGTAACCATTCTAAGCACCAATCTTGCTTAAACCATTTGTATATGCTTCTACTTCTGAATGATGTAAATCTTAATACCTCTTTAGTCAGTGGGTATTCACTATTTGAAGATGAACCAGGTATTTTACAGCTGTGCACTGGGAAAATATGTATGCTTCCTACATCTGCACTTTTCCTTTCCTTTCCATAACAACAGTATAAAATCATATATCCAAAATATTAAAGGATTATTTTAGAAAATTAGAGGAAAAGCCTGGAAGAAAGAAGATCTTTTACATATCTAGGAAGGAAAATAAATATTTCCAAAAATGACAAGTTAAACTTGTTAATCTCAGAAGCCTTTTAATATTGAAACTCTATGTCAAGAATGAACAGTTAATGCCGGACTTGTTGGCTCACGCCTGTAATCCCAGCACTCGGGAGGCAGAGACAGGAGGATTGCTGAGTTCGCGGCGGCTTGCCTGGGCATCATAGTGAGCTCAGGGCCAGCCTGAACTACAAAACGAGACCCTGTCTCAAAAAGCAAAAAAAAAAAGAATGAACAGTTACATGAAATTATTTTGAATGAAGAAACCACTGTCATTTTGTCATTGAATCATATATTTTAGTACTGTCTTCTAACATTATTTTTAATATTTTTCTAATTGAGAACTTTGTGGCCCTTGTAAGCTCAAAATACTGTGATATTACCATGTGTGCTGGTGACTACCTATAATCACATCACTCAGGAAGCTGAGGCAGGAGGATTGCCATAAATTAAAGGCCAGCCTGCACTATAAAATGAATCTTTGTCTTTAAAGCCCACTAAAAGAAACTATGGTACATAATTTAGTCAATACACACTTCTGAATAGAAATAAAATGCTGTAACTTATTCAAAGGAAAAACAAATTTTAAAAGTATTAAATAGCATTGGCAACCTAACATAGAAACAACTGATATTTGCAAATTACTGATTGCTGAATTGTTCTTTAATGAATTTACAATGTTAGTTTCCAGAATGTTTATAGGAATTAAGACACTATGCCTAATAACTTTCTGTTGTGGCATATGGATTGTGTAAAATAACATCAGATCTACCAATTCAGTATCATATTTATATGGAATCCTAGGTTCATATAAAAATCTGAAATCCCATATTTATTATTAAGGACATCATTTTGAATTATAAGATAAATGAATCCTAGCTAACCTGTATTTTACACTTAAAGGTCAGTATACTTTCCTCCTGAGAGAATTTAATTGGTGACACTGTTATTGCAATTACAGCTTATATTTAAATCATCACCTGTTTTTAATTTTACATTCTAAAATACAGGGAGTATCCTGAAAATACACACTTCAACACCTCTAGGTTTCTTTGTTCTCTCTCATTGCCCTTTCCTTTTCTACTCCGTAGGAAAAGGGAGTCAGTTCCTTCTTCTAAGTTTGCTTTACATTTTATCTGAAAGTTTGCTACACATATAAATGAATGCATACACCTTTATAATTTAACACTCTGAAAGAGTTAATGTGGCTTCCCAAAGATCTTGATTTATATGCAGTGAGAAACCTATGCTGTGCCATGCAAAAGTTAGAAAAAGCTGTTTGGTTTGCAAGGACAAATTTAAAATTCTAGCAACTTAAATAATTCTGTGAATTTCAGAGTCTAGAGTATGTAAATATGCTAGAGCTCTTCAACTTTACAGAGGATATTTTCCTTATGCTTTTGTTGCCTCTTTAAGCTACCATCTCTGGTAAGGCTAATATGACATGGTTGACTACATCTAAGACTCAACTCATCCTCCTAGCTAACAGGTAATCCTGTAGGAAGGTCAATAAAAGCATGCCTTTTAAATCAAACTCTTATAAGAAGCAGGGAAGATAGTCTTATTAGTGTTTTTCTTTCATGCCTGCTATCAGATTTCTTCAGGGAGGTACATCTATTTACCAATTTAAATCCTGTTGTTCATCTTCTTTCTAGCACTTCTGGTTTTCAATGGCTCAAAATTAGTGAACAGAATTGATGTCATTTTTAGCATTCTCAGAAAATATTAATTCAGAGACAGCAAATTCTCTTCTGCTTATTATTTAGTAATCAACACTTGTCAATAGGATATGGCAGTCCCAGGAGATGGATTTTTAAGAAAGATTTTAATATTTTAACGACATCCTAAGTTCCAAGATATTTATTAAATTCAAATAAATCAACTCTAGAGAGAGCCAAAGTTTTAGCTGTTACTTTAAGTTAAATGCACATGTTTCCAAATAAACAGATGGATATCCTACTCAGATCAATATTTTCAAAATATAGTATTTTCAAAGACAGTAAATTAATGCCAATTTTTTAAAGATTAAAGCAATGGGGACTATATGAATCCATACTTCCTTATAAATTATTCTTACAAAAATAACTCATAAAAATCTTAAATAAGATTTTAAACTGAACACCATCTATGTGCATGTGCACACATGTGTGCTTCTTCATAAACCCACAGTTGATAATATGCATCTTTATTAGTTTTACTAAAAATTCTTCCCATGAAATGGTACCTTTTCATCATAGTTGATAATTAGAGGTAACTGTCCTGCTGGAGCTGGGAAATAAACATGACTGCATGGTAGCCAGCCAAGGGATTAGTAGAAAGCAAAGCCAGGAGTCTCTGGCAGGCCGTGTAATTTCAGAGGCCAGAGTACTGCTAGGAAGGGGAACAGTAGTAAAGAACAAGGATTTCATTGTCAGTTGGATTAGAGGCACCTTTGTTGGACTCTGGTGGAAAGATATCTACATTTTGCCTTTGTCCTGAGACTTCATGGCAGACCAATACTATATTAGGTAGACTAAGGGAGGAAGTATTAAGCCAGCCTAGTGTTCAAGCTATTATATGGACTCAAAAAACTTTACTTTGACCCCATAGTAACCATGTGTAAATCTGAGACCGAAGGACATACAGTTGCTGAAGAGATTACTGCCAATTCCTACAGGGACAGGGAGAAAGATGTCTTCAGGACATCTAAGAAACTAGCATGTTCCCACCCAGAGCAGGTGCAGCAGTGGAAAAGTGTCAACTCTTCACTTGAGAAGATCCCTACTTAGAAGATCTTCCCACTGAATTGCTGCTGGTGTTCATTTCAGAGTTCTATCATCCCGAGAGTCAGAAGCCTCTAAATTCTTGGTACAAAGAATCTTAACCACTCTTCCTATTTGCAGCATACTTTAGTACTTTCTGCTCTTACAACTACACAGAATGCAAGATTTGTGGGGTCAGGGTAGTTTCCACTCACATTCAAAGAAAGGTCTCAGAACTTAGGGAAGGAGTCTCAGAGTGAGCATACATGATGCTGTGACAATGACCTCAATGTGCAGTCAGGACCACAGGAATTCAGAGATGCAAAAAATATGCAACATCTGATGAGAAAGCCTGCATGAGGTGAGCAGCACCAGGCTGAGAAAGAGGCCATAAATTGTAACCATCAAGGACATAGGGGTAGGGACCGTCATACCTTTCGGAACTCACATTTCACTAACATGTCGCTAGACACCAAACATGAAATTATAGATCTCTTTGCTGCCTTGATGAATCTCAGTCCTTTTCTTTCTTTCTTTTTTTTTTTTTTTTGTTTTTTTTTTGTTTTTTGGAGGGGGGGTTTAATTCCTTTCCATTCCCTTACACCTCTCTTTTGGAATGGAAAAGATTGCCCTCAGATTGTATCTTTGGATTATTTATCTTTTTCTTCTTTTGATAAGAGTTCATAGCTAAGAGTTTGCCTTGAGTCTCAGAGATTTTAACTTGGGCATTTTAGTAATTTGGGGACTGTTAACGCTTTGAGGAAGGAATTAAAGTGATTTGGTGTGTCAACTGTATGATTACCTATTAGTATGACCTTTTGTTTATTTGGAGATCAAACATGATTTAAGGAGAAGTGTTGTTTATAAAATTGACAGGGATTGGGATGCTATGGTTAAAGTGAATTGGCAACTTGATTTATATGAGAGCCACCCATAAAACTCTCTGTTTTTAAATGTTGGGTGTCAGGATGCCAGGTGATTTGTTATGGCCTTAGGAAGATGGACTAATACAGCAACCTTATGTTAAATACAGGAAGCTTGAACTCTAATATTTTATGCCTTTCATATACAAGAAAATCAACTACCAAGCTGCTGATACAATCACTATTACATGTGCAGTTACTTTAGAGTCCAAAAGCATATTAAGAATATGAAAGAGAAGATAATTGACATTTTTAAATAAAGACAGTTCTTGGAATTACTTCCCTAAAATTATGCTTTCTTAGTACTTGTAAATGTGCTGTAAACTTATTGGAAGCTGATGCTTTTGTCCTGTATAATTAGGTCATTCCAGAATGAAAAGTTAAACACAATCAATACATTCAATATCCATGTTCTAGAGTAAATATACCGAAATGTTTTTTGTAATGGATCTTACTGGCAGTGATAAGCCATTTTTCTAGTAATGGCTTTAACATTTTGAAATCGTTAAAACACATTGAAGCAATAAGAAATGGTTAAAAGTGGTGTGGAAGCCCACAGGAAGAAGGAGATGTGGTTCTCCGGATTATCATGCTATGCAAATTAAACTCCGGGTCAAACGTCTCTGGAGAGGGTCATCTCTGAGTCACAACAAAGACAAGAATGTTTCATAGAAATATGAAAATGATTCAATATATAATGAAGTATATTCCCAAGAAAGTATTTACAATGGTACTCTAAAGACTTTCTTACCATCTGGAGTAGTTTATGTAAGTTAATTAATAACTATGTCCAAAGCAAAGAACCCATGATAAAATGAAGTACATTCTACAAGAGTGATAGTAACATAGGAAGAATACAAATTTGTGAGCACTGATTCTCAAGCTTATAATCTCAATTGGGAGGATTCATTAAAACAATTTTTGATAATCCAAGCATGGTAACATGTAAGTTTCTCCTTTAAAAGTATGCATGCTGAATTTTAGGAAGAAGTAAAATATATTTTTTGCTGAATATAATTTTAATAGCTGTTTTATAATTTCTGTGGTCACTACTGAAAATCTATATAAGATGAAGTACTTCTGATGTTCAGACCTCCTATAATTTGGTCCAACTGTTTTTTTTTTTTTTCTCATAGAAAAAACACTCAATTCTAAGTTGCCTCATTTGCTTTCAAGAAAATGCTTTTAAAAAATGTTGAGGACAGTAAGAGTGATCTTCTAACTAAACTTTAAAATTCCTTTAGAGATACATTACCTAAGCCATTTGTGGAATGTGAACACTTAACTGGACACATATTTAGAATCCCAAAGTCCCTGCTCAAAAAGAAAGAATAATTTCAATCCACATGTTTCTCTAACCTTTAATTTGTGAGTTAATGTATTAACTACAAAAGAGTTTCTTACACTAAAATACCTAATTAAAATGCAAGGTCTGCCTCTCCACTTAGAAATGGACAATCTTAATTATTTAAGTCATCAAATTTCTGCTGAAACATTTAGTGTTCATTTACTGAGTCAATAAATATTTTTATAATCACAAAGGAAGCATATCTAGGTAATAATTTTAAATATTATTGCAAAATAGGTAAACTATTTGGTTAACAATACTTGATAAACATTTGCTAGTTAGGCTCTTTTCCTATTGGGTGATTGTTTTATTATTTAAAACAAATATCTGTGTATATAATTTTACAGCAAGTTTCAAAAAATTGCTTGGTTAGTCATTAATGTATAAAATACACCTTTCAACACATGTAACTTATGAATCTATTTGTTATTCATAAAACACAGTAGCTGGAATGTTATCTCTTATTGCTCATGGGCAATTGTGGTCTAAGATTTCATTGAAAAATTTTAAATATTCACTACCTTAAGTAAAAGATTATTTGCATACATAATTACTGTTACTTATAACACCAGTAGAAAATAAATATTATGTAGATAATGATCATAATGTATTGTTTAGCTAATAATGAGAAGAAAAGCTGTACATGTTCAAATGGCATTTTCTTGGAACGTTTTGATCTGAGCTTGGTTGTATTCATGAATGTAGGATTCACAGATCCAGAGAGCTGTATGATTCATGATGTAAATAATCTACTTTTGAGATAATAGCAATTTAAAGGAAATAAAAAATATTGGTATTGCCATCATAACATAGCACAAAATAATCCTACTTTACATAGTTATATGACAATAAAAATATGGAAAATTAGGAAAATTTCATATTCAGTAAAACTCAGTGACTATTCCAAGTTGGTTTTATTAGAATGTATATATGTCAGCTTCACTGTGTTGATATTCAATGAGTTGAGTAGATAGGAAAAAATAAGTTTTGAAGTGATAAGATAATTTTAAATGTATCATAAAGCTATTGTGGAATACATTTACCTAAAAAGATAACATGCAACAGTTATGCATGCATTCTTTAAATACATGATAAACACACTTCTTTTTTCACATGAAAGTGAATGGATGGAGCTTTATCCAAAAGAAAAACTTTCCTGGGCCTTAGTAGTCGATACAGAACAAAGCCTGATTTACTTTACAACACACAGTTTCTGGTTTCCCTGGTGGTCACTGGCAATTCACTGGGCTTTTCAAGTGGATGAAGAGCCGGCGTCTAGACTCGTGGGGACGCGTTCCCGTGAGCTCGCTTGTGCGTGGGCCAGAGGCGGATGGCAGGTCAAGACAGAAACGTGTTTAAGAGTTCCTGAATGAAGTCCAGAATATATGATAGGAATGTATGATAGGGACTGCGAAACAGGAAGAAAGCGTTCAAAGGGAAAACGGACCTAGGGGGAGGTGCAAAGAGAGCAAGGAAAAGTTTGATGGCAGGAAAGAAAAAAGAGAAAAAAAATTTATGTATGTTGGAGACTCGAAGGGAGGGGTCTGGGGAAAGGGGTAAAAGAAGAGTTAAGATCCATCATGAATGGTACACATTTTCAATGATAAATATGATCACAATGTATTTCTAAAATATACCAATAAACTCAATTTATTTAAAAAAGAATATATGAAATAATGAAATTCACAGTCTAAAAGCTAAAGCTATTTTTTGGTATAATAGGACTCTTGAATCTCTATTTTACAGAGTCAAGAAATACAGCTCTCTTTCTCAACTGATTAAAATTTAATCAATAGAAAATCACAGATATTTAATGGTAACTAGGTAAACTACACAAACTGTACATGTATGGATGTATTTGTGTGAATCTCTGTGTTTTCAAACTTCACTTCAGAGGGCGAAAATATCACAAGACAACTAGGCTTTTGCTTGTATTTGCTCTCCAATTTCCATTCATTTTCATGCAGAAAATAAAAGCCCTCTTCTGTTTTTTTTTCTTTTTTCTGCCATGAGTAAAACAACACATATAAGCGTGGTTCTTAAATTATTAAAATACCCATATGTATATTTCAAGCACAAAACCATCCTGATATAAACATTTTCTCCAATGGTTTGAGATACCCTTATGTAAAGATCAAAAGACTCAGAAGCCAATACAATCTCTCAAATGCTTTCAAATGATTCGGGGACTTGGCTATAGAAATGTAGGCAGAGCAGAGAAGGTTGTGCGAAGCTAACATTCCACCTGAGATTCAGACACTCTCTCCTGCTTTTCACTTAAGTTATTAACTTTAAATGTTAATGTGCTTTTCTAAATTATCTAAATCACACCAAGAGCATATTGAAAGAATAGAATATATTGAGAAAGTGTATTAATTCCAAAGATATTAATATTGAGCTTTGCCAGCTATTGTAAATTATATGAATTTCATTCTGCCCTGCCTTTAGGAATGTATATTAAAGTGACATGTAAAATTCTAAAAAGTATTGAATGAAATAGGCTTCAAGATATTTCTGCAAAATAACACTGATTTAATACAACCTGCAATTAACTGTCCAGAAGAAAAGGAAAACTTAGGAATCCAGTTTCTCAGGCAAAACACATTTTTCTTCATCTCTTAACAACAAACCAGTTTGCTCGACACAATTTAATACCAAAAGAAAACACTTGAGTTCCTTTTTCCTGTACCAGCACCTGTCCAGTCCTCCAGTTTCTTCCTTTCCATTTTTATACTATGTGTAAGGTGCACTGACTAGAGTGATAGATTTTATATCAAAGAATCGACCCACTTAGCATCACTTAATAATGATTAATACAAAAACTGATTTCAATCAATATTTAGATTCTCAGTTCAACAACTGCAGCGCTATTCCTGGAATACTATACCAGCAATATGAAGGTAACAAGTAGCATTAGATATCAGTTTCCCTTAAAGAAATCAAGTCTACATTTGTGCCCGGCCTGGCAAATGCATAATCTTAGGCACGCCATTATCTCACAGCAAATTCGGACAGAGCAGAAAGCTAGCAGATGAAGAAATTGCTCACCTGGTGGCGGCAGATCAACAGACTGAAGTCTGGTTGTGATGGTGTGTAGGGTGAGGATAGCAAAGGAAAGCAAAGTCGGGAATGCTTGAAAAATAAAATATTTTTAGTTAACAAATAGAAAAGCCAAGTGGTAAAAAATGGCCAATTGAATCATGAATCCTACACTATTGCTATAAACTTTTACATGAAAATTCCTTAAATCCCTAAAAGATACAACTATTGACATTTCCCAGATATATATGACTCCATTGTCCTGGAAGAAGAATTACTTTTAGGGGTATTGCAGTTTAAATGAGAAGGAAACAATACAAGTAAGTATATGAAATTCCCCTGTCTATGGGAAAAAAAATTATCTCATAATGAGGAAGCTTTCGCTTATCTACACCAAGTAGCATCTATACTGTGGGTTCATGTTCACATGCAGGCCACCAAAATGAAAGTCAGAACTGTCAATTCTATAATAACCCAGAGACTGAGTCATTAACAAAAACATCTACTGCATTGAAATGTCAGCTGTACCTTGTATGTTGTCTGGAACTCAAAACAACAGACCCTGTGTAATTTAGCTTTTAATCAATCACCTAATATTTTAAAGTATACTGATCATAGTTATGGAGATATATCCCACATAATTTTTTAGCAACTTCTGTTATCTTTCACCTGATATGAAGCCTTTATATAATTTGAAAATAAGGAACTGTGATACTTTTTGTTTTGCTTTTTTTATACACATCTAAGATCTTACATGGGCATGCATAGTAACTGACCTACTTCTTAAAGAAAAAGCAGCCAGAAGGTTTTGCTTTGCTATTGTATTCTTGAAAGGAGCACTGGACAAGAGAAATCTATCGCTGCCTGAATGTCCTGCCCCGCCCCCCATGCCTGTCACACAGCAAAAGTAGCTTCATTTTAAATAACGGCAATCTCTTGTTTGAAGTTTCATTTCACATCTCTTGCTTGCCCACAATGTATCTTGAAGGACTCCAGCGAAAACTAGTTAGAAGAATTAGACACAAGAATCTCGAACATTTTCCTCAGTGTTGCCCTGCATGAGTTTCTCCCCAACACCCCGTTGACCTCATGTTTAATTTGTGCAACTCTATCCTATTCTTTTTTTTTAAATTTGTGCTGGTACATTTTAGATACACATAATGATACCCTCTTCATATGGGAACCTCTACATGATATATGTTGCTTGTTCTTTTCCCCATTCCCCTTTTCTCCCTTCAATCCCACTTTCCCTGCTTAGTTACAAGGTTTTACTTCCACTATTTTTCTCTACTTTCTATTTTTTTCCTGCCCCTTCTTCTACCTCTTGTTAAAGTATACTTCCACACAAGTTGAAAATTTTACCAACATGTGATAAATTATCATTGTTGTGCTATTTAACCTAAAAAAGAGAGCAGCGAATATATGTAATAATTATTTAGGGAGAGAACTAATCCATGTCACTTTATTACTATGTTCAGTTTAAAATTTAAAATAGTTCTTGCCCAAAACTTATAAGGAAAAATTTGGTCTATACATCCTCCATGTATTCTTATTTTATCATTAGACTTACTTGTCTTTTCTCCATATGACATAGTTTTGTTAAATTTTCAATCCTAATATTTTCAATCCTAATACTTATTTCTATCAAAACCGCATTACTATGCAGGAAAGCTCTTAACATTCACTTGATAATAATTCAAATTTAGTAGCGAACATCAAGTGTAATATGTATGTATATATTATGTTCATAGTATATATATACATATATACATATATTTAAAATGTCATATGTTTTAAAGGAATATAACTGGAAGTGGTGTAAGTTTATAACTACTGGAATGTAAAATCTACATCCCATCCACCTTGGAGAAGAAAAAACATGTACAGGCTGTGCTGTTGGTTGGATACTGTGCCCTAAAGTTTATTTTCACCTAGAATAATAGAGCATCTCCAGACTCAAGCAGAGGGCCTTTGCATGTGTCATTAGTTTGGAATGAGATCATCTTGGGTGGCAGTTGGCCATAATCCAAAGACTGATGTGGTAAGGGCAAACACAGCAGCAGGGGTCATCCAGTGGGGACAGCACTGAGGGGCCAAACCAAGTAGAATTACTGACACTCCCAGGAAGAAGCCAGGAAAGGTCCTCCTCCAGATCTGGCAGAGAGAGCATGGCCTTCCTGGTGACCCAATTTTCCGCTTTTAACCTCCAGAATTGGGAAAGAATACAGTTCTGTTGTTTAAAGCCATCTGCAGTAATTTGATATATATGAGGCTTAGAAAACTGATACACATTAACATAATGAAAATTCAAAATATGGAAGGAGAGAGAGAGAAAGAGAAAAAGAGAATATATATTGAGAATGGCAATTGGACAAACTAAAACACAGCAATGGTAAACAAGATGATGTTTTCCGAGATACAGTTAATAAATAAACACTTTGGTAAAGGAGATAAAGATGCTAGTGAAGTTGATGCCACTGACCACAGAGATTCCCTGAAAATTAGCTAAGATGCACAGTGTGATTATTTGACATCATATCAAATATTTTGAAGTACAAATTATCTACACCTTTCTGTAGCTCAGTTTACACATTTTTGTACTTTGATGCTACAAAAACACTGTACATGTAGTGGAAACTACTTTGGTTTTGCATCTCTTTTGTGCTCATGGATATTCTCTCAGTACCATATGGCACCTAACCACCTGATCGTGAGCGTAAGCAGCACACTAGTGTGTTTTTGTTGGTACAGGAGGACATTCAATAAATGAGGTGATTTAAATGACTGTTTTTTAGGATATTCTCTGCTTAATGGTCTATTATTGGGATGTAGTCTTAAGCTAATCTGAAAAGTGTATGTGGAACATTTTTTTTAAATACATGCATCGTTATAGATCTTTTTGCTTATTGTCTAAGACTACTAACTCTTTTCTCTTCACTTTGTATTAGCTTGTTTTTTTTTAATGGATACAATGTCACATTTTAGTGCCTAATGAAGGAGTACATAGTATAACAGTCAATGTAGACTGGTTAGTAAACGAAATTTGTTACTGAAACTATATGTACATATAATGTATTTCATTTAAGAACTAAATAAGAATAAAATATATAATATTTTACTTTGTAAACATGGCTTTGTACCTTATACCTATTTTATAAGAAAAACTATGAATAGCTTTGAAAGTTTAATCAATAATATCTACTGACAGTTTTTCCATTTGATACATATTTAGATGTTAAATTTGAAGTCTGATTTTTTTTTTTTTTGAGACAAGATCTTGCTTTGTAGTTCGGGCTGGCTCTGAGCTCACTATGTAGCCTAGGCAAGCTTCAAACTCAGCAATCCTCCTGTCTCTGCCTCCTGAGTGCTGGGATTATAGGCGTGAGCCACCATGCCCGGCACTGTGATATGTGGTATTGATTGGTGGTGGGCGTGAGTCTCCATGCCCAGCATTGTATGTGGTTTCCTCGGATTGAACTCAGGACCTTGCGCCTGTGAGGCAGGCGCCAGAACCACTAAACTAATCCTCCGGCCTAAAATCTGATCTTAAAGTTAACAATGTATACTATGCATTAGGAATTTACGTAGACTTTTTGGATTTCTTTGAAAGTACATGTATAATACATTGTCATTTTTTTTTCTATAAGACACTGTTTTTCAAGAAAGACAATGAGTGCTGTGGGAATAGACAAAATTAAAGGTAAAGAGAAAAAGTTTTAAGTTGAGTCGATTTTTTTTTTTTTTTTTTTTTGAGACAGGGT
>PVIC010040205.1:0-16766 GCA_004025085.1 Thryonomys swinderianus | reverse complement strand
AAAAAAAAAAAAAAAAAAAAAAAAAAAAAAAAAAAAAAAAAAAAAAAAAAAAAAGAAATGGATAACTAATAAAGAATAGAGATTAAACTAGAGAAAAATAAAATAGTAAGGAAATAAGTTAAAAGAGATACTGGAGGAAGACATTGAAACTGAGAAAAAAGAAAGACCTATTCTAACAAACAGAGCAAAATAATATTTCAAAAGGGTGTGTAAGAAATTGGATGGTAAAACTTTAAACATGACAAAGAAATATAATAGAGGGCTGGAGATTTAGCTCAGTGGTTCCAGCACCTGCCCAGCAAGCATAAGGTCCCTGGTTTGATCCCTGGCAACCACATATAACAATACCTGACATGGCGACACACACCTATCAGCAATCAGTACCACACACCACAATGCTGGGCGTGGTAGCTCACACCTGTAATCGTAGCACTCAGGAGGCAGAGGCAGGAGGATTGTTGTGAGTTCGAGGCTGGCCTACACAGTGAGCTCAGGGCCAGCCTGAACTACAAACCAAGACCCTGTCTCAAAAAAGAAAAAAAAAGTATAATAAAATTTAAATATAACAATAGAAGAGAAAAATAATGTGTTAAAAGTAGAGAAGAAAAAAATCTATTTATTTCAAGAACAGCATTTTTTTCTTCCAGAGCCTTCGGTCTCTCATCCAACAAGTCACATTCTTTTTTGCCCATCTTTGTAGATCGTGCACTTGTGTGATGACTTCTTTACTCACAGAGCCCCTGTCTGTAAACTCCTGTCCATGGCAACTCTCCAAGTTATGACGTGAGCCCAGGAATACTGTGTGGTGTTGGATTCTGCATAAGTAGTTGAATGGGCTTGAGGTGCCTGGTGTGGATTTTAGTTGATTGGGGACCAGCCCTATGTATGCAATATATATATTCATGTATCTGTGGGATCAGCTCCATACACTAAATGGAGGTTCACTGTAGCCCAGGGCACCCAGTGGATGGTCAGCTGTGCCCTGGACTGATGCGAGTAGATTCTGATGATCCTAGGAAGCATGTGGTACACTAGGTGGAGTCTCATATGGGTCTAGCATACTAGGCAAATCAGGCCAACCTTAAACCAGTGCAGAAGAGCCAGGCAGAGGACTGGCCTAATTGCACTGGGTGAAGGCTTTACCTGGGATTTTGGTTAGCTGCAAGGTGGAAACTGATACACTCAGGGCAGTGATGGGGCACCTAGTGCTGAGTAGGATCCACTAATCCTGGGGCAACCAGAAAAATATCATGTGATACTGGGCTCTCCATGGAGACACAGGCTGCCCAGGATTGGTGTTGGATGTTAAGAGTCTCTAGTGGGTCTAGCGATGATAGCAGTGCAGTGAGTACTTGCTAGGGACTCAAGTGATCTCGAGTGCCAGGCACAGACTCAAATGTGACTGGTATTAGCTCTGTGTGCCAAATAGAAGCCCTGGTTGATTTGGGACAAAACTGAGGTACCGGACATTGACTCAAGTGTGCCTAGATCCCAATATTGATGACTCCAGGCACAAGCAGCTGGGTGGACTTGGTGGCAACCACTCATGTATTTATCTTTTCACTACTTGAAGTCAGGTGGGTGTTTTGCACAAGAAAGTATACTGCAAGGCTGCAGTCTTCTAGGTGTCTGAAGAGGACAATGGGAAAAAGGGGTCTATATACTCAAATTGTATTCTGAAAGCATGGACACTGCTACGCTCCTTGGTTTTCTCTGGTACTTGAGAAGTTCTAAAGATGGCTATTCCCAAAATGGGTTAGGGTGAGTGCCCTGTGGTCTGGCCCTGGCGGGAGTGCGGTAGTCAGGCTGCTGGTGGTGGTAGAAGGGGCAGTCTCTCCATAAGGGCACATTTTTTTTTTTTGAGACAGGGTCTCGCTTTGTAGTTCAGGCTGGCCCTGAGCTCACTATGGAGCCCAGGCAAGCCTCGAACTCAGCAATCCTCCTGCCTCTGCCTCCCGAGTGCTGGGATGACAGGCGTGAGCCACCACACCCGGCACTGTGGTACATGGCATTGATGGCTGGTGGGCGTGAGTCTCCACACCCAGTATTGTATGTGGTTACCGGGATCGAACTCAGGCCCTTGCGCTTGCCAGGCAGACGCTGGAACCACTGAACTAAATCTCCGGCCTAGGGGCACATTTTTTAATGCATTATTAGCCAAAAGGAAAATTATATTTAATATTTTGCTCCATTTTAACATGGACAAGATTCAAGTGTAATAATATCTTGGTTCGGGCCGGAGGGTTAGCTCAGTGGTTCCGGTGCCTGCCTTGCAAGCGCAAGGACCTGAGTTCAATCCCCAGTAACCACATATAATGCTGGGTATGGTGGCTCACGCCTGTAATCCCAGCACTCGGGAGGCAGAGACAGGAGGATTGCTGAGTTCGCGGCGGCTTGCCTGGGCACCATAGTGAGCTCAGGGCCAGCCTGAACTACAAAGCGAGACCCTGTCTCCAAAAAGCAAAAATAATAATAATAATAATAATAATAATAATAATAATAATAATATCTTGGTTCACAAATGGGTTTTTATTGCAAACAGTTTGGTTCGATAACAGAAGTGTTCAGCTGAATTTTGCTTTTGTTCATGACCTCTACCTCAGGTGATGAATACAACCACAGCCATCTTCCCTGACTGAAAATGCACAGCGCCATCTTCCCTTGTCTGACACATAGTTGTGGTGTCCCATAGTTGAGATCTCGGTCACAGACAGACCTATGCACATGAGCTGTAAAGTTTTTTGTGTGCTTTTTAGCACATACAGTACTGTAGAGTATTATTCAATCTGGAATGACTCTAAAGGAAGTGGACGGCAAGCATGGTGGTTAAAAAAAAAGTGCAGAAGCCGGGTGTGGTGGCTCACGCCTGTCATCCCAGCACTCGGGAGGCAGAGGCAGGAGGATTGCTGAGTTCGAGGCTTGCCTGGGCTACACAGTGAGCTCAGAGACAGCCTGAACTACAAAGCGAGACCCTGTCTCAAAAAAAAAAAAAAAAGTGCAGAGCGGTAATGAAGATGACAAGAATGTACAGAGTGGTATTGAATGTCACAAGAATGTGCAGAGCAGAGGTGTTAAGATGGTTTTGAAGATAATAATCATTGAACAGAAGTAGAAAATTGTAGAAAAAATTTAGCATTGTATTTGTGTGATTGATATAGCTTCAGAACTTAAGATAGTAAAGTCAGCAATCTTGACTATTTTGAGGAACAAAGACACCATCAAAGGACCTGATTGACGTACCAAAAGAAGTAATGATATTAACTGAGCAGAGGATGCAAATGCTGGAGGAGAAGGAAAAACGTTTGTTAGTGCAGTTGGATGAGAAACAGCTGGCAGGTGTTAGCATTATGAAGCTAGGATCTGTGAACAAGCCAGGAAATTTCACAGTGATTGGATGCAAGAAAGCCCCTTCAGAAATGTAACAAGTGATGAATTTAAAGCTAATGGACGGTGTTTGGATAAATTCCACAAGAGAATTCATACCCATAGTGTGATGAGATTTGGTAACAAGAATGCTGCAGAAGCCTACAAGAAAGAATTCATGAATTTGTAAAGGCAGGCAGATGTATCATTAAACAAGTGTTCAACTAGAAAGGAACAAGTTTATTCTGGAAAAACCTGAACAAAACCTATTATGAGGGAAAAGAAGGCACTTCTAGGACACAAGCCATGAAGGACAGATTGATCCTTTTGTGTAAATGCAAGTGCTGATCCGAAGATTAAGCCATTGTTGGCATGCCATTCCCAGAGTCATCTTGCGTTTAAGGAACCAGAATGCGAACAAGGCCAGGTTGTCTGATGTGTAGAGGGCCAATGAAAAAGCTTGGTTTACAAGGCAATTATTCATGGAATGCCTGCACAAGATACTCGCAACCACTGTTCAGAAATATCTTGACAACCAACTGCCTAAAAGGTCTCTTCTGATGGACAATGTCTCCAACCTTAGTGGATAATATGAGTGTTAAGTATAATTTCATAAAGGTCAAATTTCTACCCACCAGCACAGTACCTCCTCTGCAGCCATGGACCAGCAAGTAATCTATAACTTCAAAAAGCTGTACTCCAAGGAGCTCCTGACTGGGTGTTTTAATGTTACTGAAGAGACATCCATGACTCTGAAAGAGTTCTGGGAGGTACATTTCAGTGTGCCCCACTGCAACAACCTCATTGACAAAACCTGAGACGATGTCACATTCCGGACCTTAAACTCAGCCTGCGGAGTGTGTCACCAGCTTTAAGGGTTTGATACACAAGTAGTGGAGGAGACTGTGTACATGGGCAAGAGTACGGGTCTGGACATTGATGGTGTAGACACAGAGGAACTTATGGAGGACCATAAGAAGGGACTGATGATAGAAGAACTGGCTGAACTGCGGAGTGAGCAGTAGAAAGTGCTTGCTGAGGAGCATTCCACTGAGGAAGAGAAGGGGGAAAGAGGTTAGCAGTGATGTGATCAAATCCATTATGGAAAAATGGAATGAATGTTAGGATTTCTTTGACAAACACTACCCCAACATAACTGTGATGAACAGAGTGTTGAATCTGATGAATGATAATGTCTCATTTTTGAAGGGTTATGGAGCACAGGAAGAAAACAAGTGACCAACAAATTTTCCATCAAAATTGACCCAGCACCCAGTACCACCAAAAAAAAAAAAAAAGACCCAGCAGGTAACAGACTAAAAAGAGAGGAAACCACTAAGGAGAGCTCCTCAATATTGGTACAGAGGGAGATTCTCTAAACAATAACTTTCTCCTCTCCCACTTTCTTGTCCTTCATACCAAAAGTCATCTCAAGAAAAGTTAGTGTTCTCTCTTTATATGGTACTATAATGTACTTCTTTCACATTTTTGTGTTTAACAGATACATATTGTAACCATATCTTTTCTCTAGTATGAGAAACTGAAGGTATAAATGAATTCTAGAATGCATGACAGATGTTGTGAAATAGAAAATATTCAAAGGGAAAAGGGAGATGGGGTAAATAAAGAAGGGAAAGAAAAATTGATGGTGAAAAGGAAACAAAGCTATGTATATGGGGGCTGGGAGATTGTACAATGGGAAGAAGAATGGGGAAAAATGAGAATTAAGTGATGTCATGTACTGGTACAAACTCTCAATGTCGATGGTGATCATGATGTATATATAAAATGTACCAATAAAATCAATTAAAATAAAAAACAAATACTTATTGTAAAGAATGAATTAACCTTACATTGAACCTTATGGTGAAATTTGCAGTGTGACTCCTCTCATCAGCTATGTTTGAGTAGGCCCTAGTTAATTTTACATTTAGTAACTTTTAAATTGAAAGCTCTATATTTTAATAATATAATTCTTGAAATCAAGTTCTTACTCCTCTTTAGGGTTTGTTTGTGTTGCTTGCAGTAGCTGTACCTCTTCATACAATACTGTTTTAAAGTACTTTTATAAAGTCTGTATTTGTTAGCATATATGGTCTATGGAATCTCTCTCTAACATGTGTTCATCCAGTGATTTGACAGAGATTTACTTAAGTGGGAGGGAGGGTAAAGAAGGAGAAGGAGGAAGAAGAGGAAACTTCTTCCAGTCTTCACAATTTGAATACTTCTTCATTGATAGGGACTAACATTGCAAATGGAGCTCACTGTTTAAAAAAAGACCTGGGAGAGAGGCCTGCTTATTTGAGAGGAGAAACTAATAACTCTGCCTGAGCCTTCACTCCATATTTGTACTGAGCCTCAAGAACACTCTGAAGGGGAAAATTACCTTCTTACTTCTATTATGAACCTGTCTTCCCCAGGTCATTTTGTGTTATTTTCTAAATTCTCCGACAAATTTTCCAGACAATTTTTAATGCCTTAATTTCCTGAAGAAACTCACTTCCCAGGATTTCTTTCTAGGCTTTTATCATTTCATTGTATACATCAACTATAAATTTTGCTCCAGGAATTCTCAGGTTGTTGGTTGATTTTATAATGTTTTTGAGAAATGTCAATCATCTTCCCACCCTGAGTGATTCAGGGTGGAATAATTCAGAGTGAGCTCTGAATTAGACAAAATGAAAGCAAGTATTTTGCATCAATCCTTCTGGTAGATTGCATATAGCATAAGACAAACAGTCCTTTGAAAATAAGATTGTTAATGCTCCTATCAGAACTAGGAAGTAGAGTTTCTGTTTTTAAGCCTGTAAATGAACTAGATATAGGTAAAGAAAGAGCAAATAAAATCGCCACAAAGTTTTTCTGTTGTTTTGGAGTTTTACTTTAATTCAACATTTTTGTGATTGCTGTCAACCATTGACTGTTTTCCACATTTCAGAACAAATTGATTCTGACAGTTTCTGATTGATTTTTTTTAATGTTCCAATTAAGGAATTAGACCTTGGAGCCCCCATCGATATTGCGATACTGCTCTAAAAGTAGTTCTTTTTGATTAAACATTTACGGAAAAGACATGATAATGACTGATTTAGGCTATATTTGGAGATCCTTCGGTAAAAACTCTGTATTACTTGTGGCTGCCATAATGAATTGTTATACAATTAGTATATTAAAATAATAAAATGTATATTTTCAGACTTTTAGAAGGTAGAAATACAAAATCAAGTGTTCAGTAAGACCATACTTTGTATCTATTGTCACTGAAGATCTAGTCCTTATGTCTACTAGCTTCTGGTGGCTTCAGGCATTCTTGGCCACATCAGTATCTGCTAGTAAAGTTACATTGCCTCATTTTCTTTTGTTTGAAATATCAGCCTCTACTGCAAAGTGAGACCTTGTCTCATAAAAAAAGAAAGAAAAATATCTTTCTGCCTAGATTTTGTTTTTGTTTTTGTTTTGAGACAGAGTCTCGCTTTGTAGTTCAGGCTGGCCCTGAGCTCACTGTGGTGTCCAGGCAAGCCGCCGCGAACTCAGCAATCCTCCTGTCTCTGCCTCCCGAGTGCTGGGATTACAGGCGTGAGCCACCACGTCCGGCATTGTGAGTCTCCACGCCCAGCATTGTATGTGGTTACCGGGGATCGAACTCAGGACCTTGCACTTGTGAGGCAGGCGCTGGAACCACTGAGCTAACCCTCCGGCCCATTTCTGCCTAGATTTTATAAGAATGTATGCGCTCATATTTAAGGCCCACCCAGGTAATCCAGTATAAAATCTTCTTCTCAAGTTCCTTAAAATATTCTTATCTTTTGTCATGTAAGTAATTTCCTTTCTCCATATAAGGTATTGCTCTAAAGTTTTGAGGGTTAAGATGTAGACATATCTTACAATGGCCTACCATTTAGTCCATTACAGGCTCTATTTTACATCTACTTTACGTCTGGCTACCTGCGTCAAGAAAGTCTACGCTAGAATAACAAAAGTGAGAATTTTCCCTACGAGATATTCTACATGTGCTTCCCTCATTCATGGAAAAGAATCAGAAATGTGTGCTGCACACAGAGCAACTAAAGTCAAACTTCGAATTTCCAAGTAGTTTGAACTGATATTTGTATCATCCTCTTGTGACAGGGGACATATTCCTGTTTTTGGAGACAGTTCTGTGTGATCAATGTAGAGCAGGTCTTTCTGATTAGAAAGAGATTGGTTAGTTTAAGTATCCTCCTATTCCAGTAACGTTTGTTTTCTAGTGAGAAATCCATAGACTAGAATTTCAGAGATTAATCTCATTAGTCTCACATTCCATATTTTATAGATGATGACATGAAGACTCTGAAAAGGTGAGTTCCAATGGTAAATTCAGGAAGGCATAAAAATTGTTTGATACCAAAGGACTAGTTCATCCAACAGTGAGATTTTAACAAGTTGTGTGTGTGTCTGTGTGCATGTGCGCATGCGCGCTCGTTATTTTGTTTGCATGATGAGGGAAGGAGAAAGCATATGGGGTGTTTTCAAAATGTTGTATACAGATTAGATCTGAAATAAGCCCTAAAGATTAAATCAAATCTTCAGATTTTACTAATATAATAATGAAAATCCTTACTGGTGAAGCAACTTAACCAAAATTTGCACAGCTATTTATTTGCAGAATTAGGTAAAATTAGAACCCAGGGTCTTTTTTTACAATTCAGTATTTTTTTATACTATACCACCAAATATCAACCTTTACTGCTAAGTCAGAATATTCTTGAAGGTACATAGTAGTAGAATAGTATAAGACCCATTTATTATCAATCATTTATATCCTCCCTGAGTAGATGTTAACTCATGAATATAAAAGCAAGTGATCCTTCCTCAGGGGCTGAATCTAAATTTTAATATAAAGTGACTATCTCTATAGACAAAATTCTGTAGTGATTCTTTTCCTTCTTTTTTGTTGTCAATATTGAAACCACTCTGCTGTTACTATTTTTGTAGCTTTCTTAAGGTGTAACTGATACATAAGAAACTGGACAGGGATGAAGTATGAGTTAATGAGCTTTGACTTATGTATGCATGCATGAATCTGTCACTAGAATTAAGGTAATAAACATCTATTTTCTTCACGCCCTGTTATATTTCTCCCTTCCGTCACCCTTCCTTCTTACTGGCTTCTCCTATTTTTTTACTTAAATTGGTAATGTTGAAATATTCCATCCAGAAAAGCAGCCACATTCTCTGGACCTGAACCAAGAGTGGAAAACTTTCATCAGGACTTGCTTCCTTTCTTTCTCCTTGGAAAAGAAGCCAGACACTCCCTAAGACTGGGTTTCTGCAACTGCACACAAACACCCAGGTAAAAACTAAAGGCCTTAAGAAAAGTACTGGCAAAGTAGAACAGTGTAATAAATTGTAAGGAGCATTTTAAAGTCTGCAAACTACTTACTGTTCGAGACATATTTGGGGAGAAAACATGCTTCTTAAGGAAACATTATTCCATATTATAAAACTGCATAAATTTGGAAAGCAATGAAAAACAGAAAATTCCCCATAATTTCACTACCTGAACTTAACATTATCAGCCATTTGTACATTTTAATTCCTGCATCTTCCCCCACCAGAAATAGTCTTTGTTGAAGTGTATGCGAAGTATAGCTTTGAGCTTTGATGTTGGCCTTTGCTCCTTATATCCGTTATCATACACCACTCTAATCTAGCCATAAAAATATGGGAGTGTATATTTTTCTCAGAATTCAGCGGACTGTTCAACGTCTTTTTAGAGATGTGGCTGTAATATGCTATGAAAAATAAAGGCTCTAGTTTTTAGTTTTGTTTGTAGATTCCAAAAAATCAAAAGCTATAGAGATAGAGAAGTACCTTTCCTCTATGTAACAAAAGTTGTACAGCAAGAAAGAGCAACTCATAAGTAACTCCATCTGCTATAAGCAAAGGTAGACCTTTTTCTGACGTGGGTGTGTAGATGAGGAAAATAAATTCTGAGCATATTTATAGAATGCTCACACCCTACCCTAACTCCACTAGATAAAAAGGGCTCATTTCAATGCTGATATTTCCTGTTTAACATTCCTTGATGGCTTGCTGGCCAATGGGAATGTGATGTCATTCATGTGACACTTATAGTAAGTGGTAATATAGTGTAGAATGGGCACTGCCCTGTGAGTCAAGAAATTCTGGTACAGTACCTAGCACAAAGTAGAGAGTCAACAAAATACTCATTAAATGAATGTACCTGAATTCTAGTTGTACATTTTACCATTATATGATTGGTGGGCTAGTAAAGTTTTAAAGAGAAAGGAATATAAATTGATATATTCTTCTCATCATCCCCTAAAACATAAACATAGGATAAGAGAAGAAAATTGATTTGCCAATGATACCCAGGTTCATCTAGCCTCGGTTTTCTTAAACTACAAATGCTAAGCAATTCTTGTGGGGTGGATATTAAGCCAAAGAAAACCACATGTATAAAAGTTTAATGACAAGATATTTCAAGAGACAGAAATGTAAAAAATAAGAATCAAGATATAACTTGTAGCCGGGCGTGGTGGCTCATGCCTGTAATCCTAGCACTCGGGAGGCAGAGGCAGGAGGATTGCTGACTTCGAGGCTTGCCTGGGCTACATAGTGAGCTCAGAACCAGCCTGAACTACAAAGCGAGACCCTGTCTCAAAAAAAAAAAAAAAGATATAACTTGTATAGGTACAAATTCTCGATGCTGAATGTGATAATAAGTTCCACATCAAATGTATCAATAAACTCAATTAAAAGAATAAAAAATAGATAAGCTATTGCAAACAAATAAAGCAATGTTATTTGTGGCAATCCTACATTTCCTGAGAGGAGGACAAAAGAGTTAGAAAACAAAGGCTGTTTTCTTAGCTAGTAGTTACCCATTGACTGGTGTTTGGAAGGGTGTGTATAATTTTGGTGTAAAAAATCAGTTACCAAATAAATAGAGAGGAGTGCTTTAAGCTTAAACTTATCATTGTGGACTGAGGGACATCATTTTGTGTTGCTAAAGGTGCTCATCAGCATCAACAATTAATTGACTTTCTATATATCTTTAGAAAATGACAAGACTGGCCATTCTCAGGAGCCATGGGTGCCAGCTTTGCTAGTGCCATCATTCTCAAAGCCTCAGGTGCTGACCATGCCATCAACAGTGGGGATCATCCCCCACACCAACAGACGTGGCCCAGTCAGGTACAGACGATGGCGGAGTGCAGAAAAACCATTGCTCAGAACAGGGAAAGATGATGGAGTGGTGAGCAGCAGAGAAAGAACCTCTCCAAGGCTAGCTGTTGAGAACTGAAGTTCACTGGGAAAGTGAAGAGAGATACTGTAAGGAAGACACAGTGGATTACAGTGATTGGTGAATGGTAGGGATCTGCACCCCCTACCAGAGTCTGGACGTGCTATGAGGGAAGGGTGGCTTCAACCCGAAGCAGAACTCTGCAAAGTTCAAACTCATAGGTCAGGGAGCTCAACTCCAGCCTTGTGGCCAGAAACCAGCCTAAATCTCAGGGGACTATAGCTGGCGCACTGAAATTGACTCAGATCTGCACACTGTAACCCATGTTATCTATTGGCACCAGCAAAGACATGTCTTGGATAACTTTTTATGCCTTTTTTCTAATTTTCCTTGGTCTTTCTTTTCTTCTCTTCATTTCACCCCTTTCTTGTTCCTTTTATTGACTGTTTTCTCCTTTTCCTTGGATGTTCTTATTTTTACAGGAGTATGAATAGAGCTTGTAGTTTTCATGTTTCTGTTAATTCATCCTTTCTAGTTTTTGTCCCTTCTTTCTCTGTTGCCTGTCTTCACAAATGTATGTTCCTGTGCCCTTAATTCTAACTTGCTCCTCTCCTATTTTACTGCTCCCCCAATTCCTTCTAAGTATTCTTCCTGGAGGGTAAATTCACTATATGGAAGGATTTCTTTACTGCAAGCAGATTTCTGATTGGTACTCAATTTTGATATATAACCACAAGTCTAGTTCATGTTGTTAAGAGTAACAGATTAACAATTACCACAATTTGTCATTATCTAAACTGTGTTTGATGCTATTTTGGATGCTGACGGTAGTATTTTGGCTAAGGTGGTGTGATTGTTCTAGTTAGTTATCCTTCCTGGGTTATCAAAGCCAAGTCTGCCTAATGGTCATTACAGACTTAAAGACAAAGACCAGATATACCTGGAAGACACCTCTGAAAAGTAGCCATAGCCTAAGGGTTCTAAAAACTAGCAATAAAGGCATAAATAGACAAGTATTAACCCAGGAAATAAACCAAAAGTATCAACACCAATAATATAAAAATGAGAAAACACCTAAATAAGACATAAACCCAGACTTCAATCTCACCAAAAACATATCAAGGGGATAAAAATGTAGAACAAGGGGCCAGAGATTTAGCTCAGTGGTTCCAGCACCTGCCTTGCAAGCGCAAGGCCCTGAGTTCAATCCCAGTAACCTCATACAATGCTGGGCGTGGTGACTCACACCCACCAGCCATCAACACCACATACCACAGTGCCGGGCGTGGTGGCTCACGCCTGTCATCCCAGCACTCGGGAGGCAGAGGCAGGAGGATTGCTGAGTTCGAGGCTTGCCTGGGCTCCATAGTGAGCTCAGGGCCAGCCTGAACTACAAAGCGAGACCCTGTCTCAAAAAAAAAAAAAAAATGTGGAACAATCAGAAACTCAGCCTCCTGGACTCTCTGAATTGATGAATGGGAATCTAGGGGGAAAATCAAAAGAGAAATAATTTCCCAGATGGTAACCAAAATGAAAAGCATGCTTAGACATTCAAGAATAAAATCTGATTTTTAAAAATAGAGGAACTCAGGAATATGATTGAAACCATGAATGCCAAGTATAGGGAAGAAACTGAATCCATCTAGCAGATACCTAGGAGATGAAAAATTCCACTGAAAGTGTACATCACAGAATGAGCAAATATGAGGACAGAAAATCAGATATGGAAGACAAGATTGGTTAGTGGTTAGTGACCAAGAAAAGAGAGATTTCTTAAAAATAGCAAGATACTGCCAGGTGTGGTGGCTCACACCTGTAATCCCAGCACTCAGGAGGCAGAGGCAGGAGGATTGCTGAGTTCGAAGCTTGCCTGGGCTCCATAGTGAGCTCAGAGCCAGCCTGAACTATAAAGTGAGACCCTGTCTCCAAAAAAAAAAAAAAATAGCAAGATACTGAGACCAGGCAAGCCGGGCACAGCAGAGCTCACAGGGAACCTCAGCAACAAAGGAGCCCCATGCCATCAATGGGTGCCCAGGCCTGCAGCCTTCCTGCCACCACCCAGACCATACCAGATGCCAGCAGAGACAGATGAGGAAAGCAGGGTGCAGCAGAGCTCACAGGGAGCCTTGGTAACAAAGGACTCCTGTGCCATTGACTGGCGCCTGGGCCTGCAGCTTTCTGGCTGCCACCCAGACCACACCAGAGGTGGACACAGACAGGCCAGACAATCAGGGTGCAGTAGCGATCACCCGAAAACCTCCGTAGCAAAGGAGTCCTGTGCCATTAACTGGCGCCTGGGCCTTCACCTTTCCTGCTGCTGCCCAGACCACACCAGAGGCCAGTGAAGACAGAATGGGTAAGTAAGGCATGGCAGAAGTAGCACAGTGAGTCTCAGCAAGAAAGTAGCTGGGCGCTACTGACCAGCGATTAGGCCTGGAACTCTTCTACTACCAGGGAGAAACCAGAAGGCCTTGGCATCTCCATTTCTTTGTAGGTCAAACTGGACACAACTGTTATATGGAGAAGAGCCTCCAAAGATATCGCCTGTTTCTATGTGGACACTGAATAAGTGCAGCTGTGGTATTGGAGCCTAAATAGAGGCCTTTAGTTAATTCCTCTACCCAGTTCACATCAAAGAAAACTCTCACTAGAAGAGTGAGGGAATCCTGTTGACTACAGCCATTGGTGAGTTGATGCAGTCAGAGAAACCTGCAAGATCTTGAACTCTTGCACAGTTCAAGCCTCTAGGGCCTCACTGAGCTCAGCTGAGGCATTATACCCACAAACTAGACAAGGGATGATGGCTGTCTCCTTGTGACTGATGTTCCTAGCTTTGTATAGTGTTGGTTTTTATGCTGTTGTCACTCTTCTTCTTTCTTTACTATGATGTAACTATCTTTTCTTTTCATTTCCCTATTCTGCTGGAACTGAATCTGTCCAACTCTCCAGTTTTCTCTCCACTCAACGGGTTTTATCTTTATAGAAGAGGGAAAATAGTTTCCAGTTTGCCTCTGACTACTAGGTTCCCCTGTTCTCTTCTTGTTCTTTCACCCACTGCTGTCCTCCAGTCTAAATCAATATGTAGAAGTAAAAGGGTTTCAGTCTTCCCTAATTTTGCTTCTTTCTGTACTATTATAAGATGGTGTAAAAAGTCCCTAGTGGTCCTGTGGTTCTCAGTCAGTACTATATTATATATGTACCTTTAGTTTCCATCATCTTCTGACATGTACAAAGTTCTCAAGGTCTATGTGATTTTTTTTGAGACAAGGTTTCACTTCATAGTTCAGGCTGGCCCTGAGCTCACTATGTAGCCCAGGCAAGCCTCGAACTCAGCAATCTTCCTGGCCCTGCCTCCCAAGTACTGTGAGTACAAGCATGAGCCATCATGTCTGGGGACTGTGGTATGTGATAGTGATTGCTGGTGGGCATGAGTAACCACACCCAGTATTGTTGTATATGGTTACTAGGGGTCAAACTAAGGAACGTGTGTTTGTTAAGCAGGTGCCAGAACCATCTAAATCTCCAGCTCAGAGGTCTATGTGATTTTTATACATCCACTAACACTATTTTTCTAATCTTTGGTTCTCCTTCAGTCTTCCTACTTTCCCAACTCCCCAGTGACCTTTTCTTTCCAAAGGGTAGTGCTGCTTTATTTAAGGCCTCTATGTTGTACACACATTTCTGATTAATTCTAAATTTTGGCATATGGTCGTAGAGGTAACTCATGAGGTTAAAGGTTTCAGGATAACAATTGCCAAAGCACTTTATTTTCTTTATGTTGTTCCGTACTCTTGATGATATTGATTGTATTATGTCAAAAGGGATAATGTGATTGTTTTGTTCAGATACCTCTCATGGTGTGCCAAAACTGAGGACTTTCAGGGGCCTTTACAGATCCAAGGAGGACAACTCAGAAAGTAGCCATCTCCTAATGGATCCAAATATTAGGAAGAAAATTACTTGCAACAAACATTGTCCAGGCACTAGGCAAGGAACTAAACAAATAATATCAGGGATGACACAGGAATAGAAATGAGAAAAAATTCAAAAACACAGACACAAAGATCATCACCACAGGGAACTTCAGGGAAAAAGGGAAAGGAGCAAACTGAAGCTCAAACAGCAGGACTCTCTGAGATGGTGACAAGAGCAGTTCTAGTAAAAAAGAAATCACAACTGATCTCTGATATGAAAACAGATACTCTCCAGAGTGAACAATGTGATTAATAATGCTAAGGAAGAAATCAGGGCTGTGGTAGAATCTGAGGCAGCACAAGCAATAGAGCCTTTTAAAAAGCTTCAAGCAGAGTTCCAGGTAATTCAACATGAAAACAAATGTTTGCAAAGTATGACGAATGAAGCTGAGAACCAAATTTCAGACCTACAGGACAGAATGGCATCCAATGAACAAAGGACCATGAGAGATCCATCCAACAGCTCCTAGATGATTCAAAGAAGATACCATAATACTGATTGGAGTTACTGAGGAAGCAGGAGACAGTGCAAAAGACATTTTAAAACTGTTCACAGATATAATGGCAGAAAACTTCACAAGAAAAGGAAAATAATTGGACCTACAGATAAATGAAGCATATAGGACTCCAAATGGCCATAATATATAAAAAAAAATCTACACCTAGGCATATAATTATCAAGGTGCCAGATAGCCAAAAAGAATAAAATAATTAAATGAATTAGAGAAAGGGAAATAAAAACACATTCAAAGGGAAGCCCGTCAGGATCACAATAGACTTTTTAATGCAAAGAGATCCTAGAGTGAACTGTTTGAAGCATTGCAGGGAAAGAACCACCAACATAGATTGATACATCCTGCAAACATATCTCTCAAAATTGACACAGAAATAAGATACTTCCATGACAAAGAACACCTGAAAAACTTCACAAATATGAAGCCTACACTCCAAAATATTCTAAAGAATATCTTGGAAAAAACAAGGAATGTTATAAACCCATGAGTCCAAACAAGAAATTGAAAATGAAAAGGGCAGAAGTAAAGAATAAAAGAGCCAAGAACAGAAAAACATGACAGCTCTAAATCTGTCCATATCAGTCATAACCATTAATGTCAGTAGACTGAAATTGACAATTAAAAGACACAGACTGGCAGAATGGATCAAGAAGCATATCTTGCAATCTTTTGCATACGAGAAACACACCTAATTCAGAAGGAAACCCATAGACTGAAAATAAAGGGTTGGAAAACAATCCTCCATGCCACAGGAAAGAGCAAAAAAGCAGGAGTGGCTATCTTGTTTGCAGATAAAATAGATTTCAAACCTAAACTGATTAAAAGAGATAAAGAAGGTCACTATATTCTCATAGAAGGAACTGTCCAAGAGAAAGAAATAATAGTCATAAATATTTATGCACCAAACTCTAATGCACCTAACTACATAAAACAAACATTAGTGGACATGAAAAGCCAGATAACCACGAATACAGTAGTAATAGGGGACTTCAATACTTCACTATCACAAACTGACAGATCGACTGGACAAAGAGTCAGTAAGGAAATACTTGAGCTAAACCACACTTTTGAGCAAATGGACTTAATAGATGCCTACAGAATATTTCACCCTAAAAAGCCAGAGTACACCTTCTTCTCAGCTGCTAATGGATCATTCTCCAAAATAGATCATATTCTAGTTCAGAGAACAGGCTTCAGTATATTAAAAGGAATCAAAATTATCCCCTGCATACTATCAGACCATAGTGACTTGAAACTGGATTTGAATACCAAAAGAAATTCCAGGATCCTCACAAACACATGGAAATAGAAAAACACTCTGTTGACCAACCAGTGGGCCACAAAAGAAATTAAACAGTTTCTGCAGCTAAATGACAACCCCAGTACAACATACAGGAACTTATGGGACACAATGAAAGCAGTTCTATGAGGGAAATTCATAGCAATGAATGCCTACACTCAGAAAATAGAGCAAACTCAAATCAACAATCTAATGATGAACCTCAGACAATTAGAAAAAGAGGAACAAGACAAACACAAAGCTTGTACTAGGGAGGAAATTATTAGGATCAGAGCAGAAATTAATGCAATGGAGACAAAGAGAATAATACAAAGCATCAATGAATCCAAGAGTTGATTCTTTTTTTTTTTTTTTTTTTTTTTTTG
>PVIC010040204.1:0-16740 GCA_004025085.1 Thryonomys swinderianus | reverse complement strand
GAGTTCATTGTTGGTGTACAGGAATGCTATTTATTTTTGAATGTTGCTTTGTATCCTTCTGTACTATTGAGCTTCGTTATTAATACTAGGACTCTTTTGGTGGAGATTTTAGTCTTCTCTGTAGAGAGCTTTATGGCTTGCATTTGACATCTCCCCCAAAGCTTCATGTGCTGATGAAGTGTGGGTTTTCAGATGATCTAGAATCTGTGATGCTGAGTAACTGTATGATGCTGGGATCAAGGGTGTGTGATTACTAAATCAACCTACTGATTGATTTGGCATAATTCTGGGTAGGATTAAGAGTGCCCCATTTTGGGTGTGAGTGCTACTCACCCTAAAGGTAGATAAGAGAAATAAATAAAGTGGATATGGATAGGAAAGGAAGAAGTTAAATTATTTGCTGATTACATGATTATTGCCTTAATTATTTTTTCTCATTACTGAGATAAAATTCTCACCACCCAAATTTAAAGGAAGAAAGATTTATTTAGCTCATAGCTTTTAGAAGTTTCAGTTTGTAATGGTTGGCCCCAAGGTGGGATGGCATTACCAAGGAGAAACAGTTCATGGTGGATAGGAAGCAGCAAGTAGTGAGGAAGCAAAGCAGCAAGAAACAACTATTTTTTTATCCCTTTTATTCCACCCAGGCTGCCCAACTTTAGGAAATTTCAGTGTCGTTCTCATCTGCATTTCTCGCATGACCAGTGAATAATATTGAACATTTTTTCATATGTTTATTTGGCGCTTTTATTTCTTCATCTGAAGAATGAATTTCATTTCAGATGCTGACTTTTGAATTGGGTCTTTAAATTTATGTATGTGGGGTCTGATTTATTTTTAAGTTCTTTATATATTCTAGATAGTACATCTTTGAGGAACGGCTGGTAAAGTTTTTCTTACATTGTAGGTTGTCTTTTTGCTCTATTGGTGCTGTCTCTTGCTGTGCAGAACCTTTTTAATAAGATGGGATACCAGTTGTTGTTTTTTTCTGTCAGTTGTCATGCTGCTGAGGTTTTGTTCACAAAGTCTTTGCCTATGCCAGTGTCTCCATGTCTAATTAACAGGCTCACTGTTTCTCTTTTAATATTTGGGTTTCTAATCCATTTCAGTGTCAGGTTAGTGCCTAGTAAAAGATATAGGTCTAGTTTTAGTCTTTGACAGATTGAAACACAGGTTTTTCAGAACCATTTATTAAAGAGGCTATCTTTCCTCCTTTGAGAGTGTTTGGCTCCTTTGTCAGAAATGAGATAGCTTAATATATCTGGGGTTGTTTCTTCGTCTTGTACTATATTCCACTGATCCATGGTCCGTTGTTAGTACCATGCTGTTTTTTATTACAGTGGCCATGTGTAGTATTTGCATGTCAGGGATTGTGATACCCCCTGCCACGTCTTTGTTCACTAATGGCATAGCACCTATCTGTTATTAATTTTGTAAAAAGGATTTTATCCTCTGTATGCTCTCTTCTGATTATTCTTTAATTCCAATTAACCTTACATTAGTTTCCTTTGCCTGAAATAGCAGTTGCTAGACCTATTTTTCGTATTCCTTAGTTGTTTCAAAAGTATATCCCACCAGCTGATCACCAAACACTGTTCTGTCTTCTAGATTTCATTCTATCCTCCCATTCAATTCCGCTCCCCATAATATCAATAAAAAATTTTATCTCCTAAATTTGTTTGAAACTTTTTTTCTGAGACAGGGTCTCATCTTATAGTTTAGGTTGGACTTGAGCTCATTATGTAGCCCAGGCTAGCCTTAAACTCAGCATTCCTTCTGCCTCTACCTCACAAGTGCTGGGATTACAGGCATGATCCACCATGCCCAGCACTGTGGTTGTGGTACTGATTGTTGCTGGGTGTGAGTCACCATGCTTCACATTGTTGTTTGTGGTTACCAGGGATCAAACCAGGGGATTTGGGCTTGCTAGGCAAGTGCTGGAACCACTGAGCTAAATCTGAAACATTTTTTTTGTGAATTCAAATCATTCTCTATTTTGGCATTTATGGTTTTCATCTCTTTCTTTACATTCTGTAGTTTTTATTAGTATCACTCTGATGACTTTTTAAAATTTAATTTTAGTTTTTGGTACATTACATATACACAATACAATTACACGCCACATTGAGAATATGTACTAGAATATAAAATGACTTAATTCTAATTATTCTCCTTCCTCTACCCACCCTACAACCCCTGCCCCTATGTACATAATAAGCTTTGTGTTTTTTTTTTTAAATTGAATTCTTTACTGGTACATTTTATATACACTTTACAATCACACTCAAAATGGGAGAATTTGTATCAGTATATGACAGAAGTTAATTCTCATTTTTACTCATATCCCTACACACCCACAACTCCCCACCCCTTATACACATGCTATTTCTTTTTCTTTCAGAATCATATTTATTCTTTGTTGTTTTATTAAGATCATTATCTGTTTTACTATCTCTGCTTTACATTCACTATTTCTTGATCTGCTTAATTACTTCCACTGTTACCATCTTGGATATTTCACCTGTGTGGCTTTTCATTTTTTTCCTTTTATAATCTTTGGATCTCTTTTGGGGAAGTGGGCAAATTTTGGAGTTTTTTTTTTTTACTTCTTTCTTCATTTTATATTTTACATATGTTTTTTTGTTTTTGTGTTTTGTTTTGCTGTGTTAAGGTTTACAGATTGCTATGGTTGATAATTTTATTAGTATTATAACAATCTCTTTATTTAATGTACTTCTCAGAGAAGTCTTCTAGGCATAATTATTGCCTTTGGGTCTGTCCCAGAATCAAGGTGTTCTATTTATTTGTGAGGGAATATTACAGCCTATTTGGCTCAGTACCTGGTTCTTTGGCAATGGGCTGAAGAATTGTGTATGACCTCCCAAACAATCTCTCTCTCTCTCTCCAGTAGGTAACAATCAAGTCATCTTGTTTATTATAGTAACACGGGCAACAACAATAGCATTGGATACAACCTAGATATTGACAAAACCTAAGGACTAATTATGTATCAGCCTTAATCACAGATGGGAGATCTACAGTTAGAGTGCAAACTCTAAGACAAACCAGTCTTAGAGCAAATACCTACTTAATGGGCCAATTTTACTTCCCTTATCAGTAGAATGATGTTCAGCCATCGTAAAGTGTAGTTAACTATCTACAGATTCATAATGCTTAGTGGTTATATAAGTAAGGATAGTAGTTCCAGGGAATTTTTCATAGGATTGAAAAATTAAACAATAGAAGATGGAAAAGAGGTTATAACATTTCAATGAAAAATCCGATTAAGTAGTAAAAGATAATTAGTAATTTTAGAAAACTATAGCAAAATAAGTAAAATATAAATTGCAAAAAAAGAGTAAAGGTTAAACTAAGAGGAAAAATATGAGGAGGCAAACTGATAAAAAGAAAGAAAAATGAACAGGGAGAAAGAAGGACTTTGTTATCAAACAAATAAAGCAAAGTAATTTTTTTAAAAGGGGAAAACAGAATGAGTGATAAAACTCCAAAGTCCCAACCCCCCAAAATATAAAATACCACTAGGTGGAGGCATGGGCTTTAAAGACCTTAAAGAAGAGAACAATTGTGCCTATGTGTTTCCAGATGAGTGTTTTTCTTCCAGAGCCAAAAAGTCCTTAATTCAACACCAAAACTTTAGTCTGTAACTAAAAGCCTTAAATCCAAAGACACATTCCTCTCTGTCTCTCCTTAGAGCTTGTGGCTTTATGTATCGAGCCTTCTGTTCAAATCATCACCAGTCCATAAACTCCTGTTTGTGGCAACTCTCCAAGCTGAGCCCATGGAGAGTGTTGGGCAGTGGCCTCTGGCTGGAAAATCGTGCTGGCCTGAAGGACTTGGCGTGTAAATTCTGGTGGGTCAGAGACCAGTGGTGGGTACCTGGTGATGCACAGATGACTGTGGGACTAGCTCAAAACACCAAATGGAGACTCATGCGGGCCAAAGGCACTCAGTGGAGACCCAGGTGTACCTGGGGCTGTTGCCAGGACATTCTGCCAGACCCTGACAGGGCTCTGAACGCTGAGTGGGGACCCATGCAGGCTGAGTCACAGAATAGACTGGGCAGGCCTTTCATCAGTGTTGACTTCCAGTCATAGACTCCAACTTGTGTGGGGCTGGTGTAATGTACCAAAGGAGACTCCACAGTTATGAACCACTCAGCTGAGACTCAAATGCACCTAAAACAATTTTGGGGTGCAAGCTGGAGATTCTGATGTGCCCCGAGATAAGACAGGCTGGCTGGCACTGACTGGGGACTCCAGCAGGCCCAGGGCACCACGTAAAGACTTGCACAGTTCAGAAGCATCCAACGGAGACCCAAGTTACCCAGAGTTAGTGCTGAATACCAAGGAGAGTATCCAGCGCTCTCTGGAGGTTATGGAACAGTTAGAACTTGGTGCAGACTCAAGCAGTCTTAGTGTGCCAGGCATAGACTCAGAGGTCTGGAGTCAGCGCTGGGTCCCTGATTGAGATCCTAATGGGAATGGGAGAGTATGAGGCTTGGGTAGGTCCAGAGCACTTAGTGGAGTTTCAGATGATCCTGGTACTGATGCGGGATGTCATGTGGTAACTCAGGCAGGCACAAACAGCTGGGTGGTCTCAGAGTCCACACTGTTCCTCCCTTACCATCTAGCTGTCCAGTCAGCCAAGTGGGGGGATAAACTTCTCCTTCCTTTGGTGACTTCTGGCAATGGTGCTTCAGGGTTGTACCTTCCTTGGTACTGGAAAGAGGCTTAAGAGATGAAGGAGCCCATATACATGTGTCTGTTCTGAAGACTGGTCACTGCAGGATTCTTTGGTTCCCTGGGGCTGATGGGAAATTCTGAAAATGGCTGTTTCTAGCATGAGCGAGGGCCAGGGCCATGGGGACTGGTTATGGTGGGACTACGTTCTCTCTTTTAAACTAGCACCTGGATGTTTGGTTTGACCTACATTTTCTCTGCTTTCAAGTTGATTTTCTTTATCATGATGTAAATCCTCCTTCGCTTTCAGTTATCTAGGTTTTTAGCTTATTATTTCTGAGTATCTTTAACATGACTCCTTTAGTCAGCCATATTTGATCTGGAGTTCATTTTCTAATTTCATTTTTTAAACAATAGCATTTGAATGGAAAAGGGATGAAAAAGGATTAAGATCATATGTCAGTTCCCTAAAAAAAGTTACAATTATATGTATCACAAACATACACCAATAAAAGAAACACTGAAACATACTCTCTGGACACATTTTATTTTTCCTGTATGATTTCTTCTCTTTACATTACATTGGATATAGAGTGAGGCTAGTCATATTTGTTTTCCTTTTATGTTTTAAGTGAATATGCATTTAATGGAAACTCTAGTTATTTTATATATATAGATATACCACTCCTCAAGAAGATTTTGAAATGTTAACTTAGCCAGTTTAAATAAAAACTGGCAGAATTCACTGCCGCACAATGATTCTGTAACATACAATAAAATGTGCTTTATTCTCAAATAGCATATTTCAAGCACTGAAAACTCTTATGGTTAGCTTGTGAAGGTCACAAAATTAAAGAGAAAACGAACCTTATTATGATCAAAAATTGTTACTATGTTAAACAGATAAAAATGAGAGCCGGGCGTGGTGGCTCATGCCTGTAATCCCAGCACTCGGGAGCCAGAGGCAGGAGGATTGCTGAGTTCGAGGCTTGCCTGGGCTACATAGTGAGCTCAGAGCCAGCCTGAACTACAAAGCAAGACCCTGCCTCAAAAAAAAAAAAAAAAAAGATAAAAAAGATTTTAAAATAAATTGAATGATCCAGAGAAAAACTGCTAACAGTTAAATTTGTTTTCTATTTATATAATCTCAAATTATTAAAAACTTCAAATGAACATTTGAATACTTACATACTACCATTTATATAATATGTAATACAAAGTTGATTTCATCTTATACCTCTCAATGAGATTTTCAGTGTCATCCAGCTCTATTTTATTATAGATAATCATATAATGAACAGTCCTGTGTATAAATAGTTTCCACTTTTTGACTAGATTCTTAGGCATAACTCAAGGATTATGAAGATCTTTAATACTCATTATCATTTTGGAAAGCCATATTCCACATTCTTAAAATTTTCTGGCCATATCTCTGGGCTTTACTGTACTATGCATAACCTTTTCAATGTAAAACATAAAATCGATACATTCTTGCTGTCTTAAAGTGTGTTTGTCTACTTTATAATGAATGTGATTTTTGTGTGTTTATTTTCTGTGTAGTTTATTGACTAATTTCCTGTTATTCTTTAACGGATGTAGTTTTCATCTGTCTTGCCTACTTTTGTTTGAGGAATATTCACTTCCTTAATCCATTGGCCTATAGTCTACTTCCAGTGGCTACTGACTTTCTCTATTCTCAATCCTTCTGCTATCTTACCAAATAATCAAATGTTCTAAGGACATGTGATTATTACCTCTGTATAATTAGCACCTCTGTGAACCAGTTAACATATGGAGATTGGAAAAGAGTGATCTCCCCTGTCATTGTAGTGGAAACTTCATGAACTGTAGAGGTTTATGCTGATATTGCAGTCCTATGTTGAAAAAACATTACACTGAGCACAAGCTTATAGGACTAAATGATAAAGAAAATATTTTATAAGTTTGTTGGATTTAACCATTTTAGTCCAGATATACACTACTTACTTTTTTCTGAAAGATACCTAAACAACTTTTTAGAGCTTTTACTCTTCTAAATTGAGTCTTATATAAATATATAACCAATCTCTTCCCTATTTCCTAGCAGGTACTTTTTATCTATTTTTTTTTGCAAAAACAGTTTTTACATTGTGGGTATGAATATATTAATTAGGTTAATGGTAAGAATTATTTTATTATTATAATTTTTAATTCAATGCTACTCAAGATCTATAAAGGCTTGTGTTTATTTAGAAAACAATATTTTCTTTCATTATTAAGGTTTTTCTCTTTTTGACATAAGAAATGCATTTTCTTCTAGAAATCTGATAAACAACTGCTTACATGCTTCTCCAGGCTTCATTCACTGTATTTAATTTTAATTCACTGTGTCCAGGGATTTAGCTCAGTAGAGCTGCACATTCATTATAAATGCAAGGTCATGAGTTCAGTCCCTGGTGCTGCAAAAAAAAAAAATTAATTCATTATAATTTATTTTTATACTTTTTATGATTTCAATCATATTTTCTCCAAAAGGTAACTATTTCCTATAAATTGTGTAGAATACCTCATAACTCATGTATCATAACTCACATCAAATGTTTCTTTTTAGCTTATATAGAATTTTCATAGTACTATGCTTCGTTTTGACATTAATATCCTGGTTTACTGTGCAAGTATATTTGTTTTTTTTGAAGTTTACACTTTTATTTTACCTTATGAATCAAAAACTTACATAGCAGCAATATCTGCCAAATATTTTCTAATGGCTCTTAGCAAATACTAGCATATTTCTCTGAATCTTATCTTTTAAAACCATTGTTTTCATATAAAAAATTAGGAAGCTGTGGCAGAGAGAGGACTAAGTGCCTGGCTGTGGGCCCCTGTACCTGTAATGATCAAAATACAAACCTATCCCTTCTACCACTCAACTCTACCTTTAAGGATAGCTGTAATATTCAAATTCAGAATGACAAATGACAAGAATGAGACGTATGAAACTAGCAATATATAAGAACCCCCCCAAATAACAGCCTGATCACACTTTTGAAGAAAGGCATCTTTATAAATGGAGTTGCTATCTAGTTTAGGTGGTATGCTTAGAATGACTTTATTCTCTCTGTATGTCCTGCATGAAGGCTAATTTGTTGATATTTCAGAGAAGAAAATAAATGATGTATTTTAAGAGTTCTTTCACTTCAAGTAATAGATATCACTCCACTGAAATTAAAGCATCAAAGTTATTCATGCATTTCCCCCAACTCACAATGGTATTTTAACTTTTCTGCTATCATGTACATTGTACTAACGAGATACTTCTTTACGAATCCCTATTTTGCTCCGGAAAGTGAATGCATCATAAAATTATGGGTTTTTGAAATGAAGGAAGTAAGTATAAGGCTTAACATTGTATCTTTTATGAAGGCATTATAATCTAGGATTGGAAACCTGTTTGGACCTTCTTTGATGTTTATTTCATTTTTCTTTTCTTCTTTCGGCTCGTTTTTCAGTTTAGCTATTGCTTTTTGCCTAGTAAATAAAGCAGGTGGAAGAGGTGTAAGCTGTCACTCCCAAATTTGTATATTCACATGATCAAAGTCTCACTTTCTATGTCATGCTCTCTTTCTCTTTTCCTGTTTACAGCTATAAATTCCAGGGGACCAGGAATCTGAGTTGCCAAGCTAGAATCTAGACTTAATATTAGGCCAACTATTCAGTCTATTATTCGGCAAAGTGTGCCTTTTGAGTAGATGTAGGAAAATTAAAGGATTTTGTGAGCTGACAAAGTCTTCCAGAGGTATGTACCTGAAAACTAAATAAATATGTAAATTCATCTAAATTTAAAAGTTACTTTATAGCCAAACAAGGAGTAATTTTATGCTTGTGTCTTGTGCTATTGTTCCACCATAAATGCTATTGTACTTTATCTCATTCAGAACCCACTTTTATTTTTCAAGAAAAAGACAAAATTGTCTTACCTGAATAAAGATATTGAGAAATAGTGAGTAAATTACAAATATTTTATTGTATATATTTATAAAATTTTAGATTTACAAATTTTTATCTGAATGTTTCTCATTATGTTGATGTAAACAAATATCTTCATTTGAAGAGTGACATAACAATAAATTCAAGGCTATGTGTCAAATTAGAACTTGTATTCTCCATTTACCTTTCTTTCATTTCTCTATCTCTCATAAGGCAGAATTCATAATGTGGTAGTCCTTGCCATAGACTTATTTATCAGAAAGTTAAGAATTACATTCTCAAGTATTTTAATATATATCTTTGTTTTGTGAATTAGACCTTGGGGACATTTGTAAAACATTAACCGACATCTAACTGTGACTGACATCTTTCTTTTTATATTGGCATTTGGTAGAATTTCTTTCATATAACTCATTACCAAAGAGAATTAATTTACATAACTGAGAACTGAGTGAAAATGAAAATGTGGAAGTCCTTGCATATAACTTAACTCTTTCATCAAAATTAAGAACTTTAAACCAAGAAATTTCCAAGTCTTTTCTCAGGCAAGACTCGGTTCAGCCAGGCCTACAGCCAACTGTGAAAAGAGACAGGCAGTTTCCTGTAGGTTTCATCAGTCTATATCTATAATATATTCTCCCATTTAGTCTTTTAAATGACTTCTGGAGCTGTATAGTCAGAACCCAATTGAAAATTATAACAACATATAGAATGTGACAATCATACATTCTGTGAATGAGATTAATCACGTCTGCTATGTTCAGATTCTATACTCATGAAAGATGTTAGTAGTTTGCTAAAATGAAATAAAAATTCTTGTTTACTTCTAGACTAATTGTTAAAAACAAGCCATTATTAGAAAATTGGGATTAAATGAATGCCCATTAAAATGAGTCTGTTGTGATAGGGTCATATCATTTTATTTCTTAGTACTTTGCCAATAGGAAACAAGTTCAATATGAAATAATTAATGAGATTTTTTTCACTTAGAAGTGATTTTTGAATTCAGGTCTCAGAACAGACTTCAGATCTGTGATGCTTAGAGTCACCTCACAGAAGCATTTTATCTAGAGCAGCAAATATGCAAATGCAAGTAACTTATTGGAAGTTAGTAATCAGGTGTAAACTTTAAGAATACAAGCTAAGAACTAAAGCCTTATGCTGATTTCCAGCTCTTATCTCCAAGATGGGGAGGAAGGGTTAACACAGAGTAACTCTGGGCTTCTGTGAGTGTAAATTACATGTCAGGTAACAGTGCCCCTTTCTCTGACTGAGAGCGACACTATCTAGATAAGAGAAGAAGACAGATAAGAAGAAAGAGAGAGAGGACAAAAGAGCATCAGAGACTTAAACCACTGTGCCCAAGGATTTTGTTTAAATACCATGCCATTAATTTGTGAGAAAGGTAAGGCATTGCAATAATGAATCCAGATAAAAGAAGACCGGGAGGCCAAGAGGACTGGATTTTAACTCAAGTGCTCCTGTGAACTCTTTGCCCTTGTGTTCCACTTCTGTTTTTCTGTGGTTCAGTTTCCTGTTATGTAAAGGAAATAATTTAGATTAAAATAATCTACAAAACCATGCTCCTTTCCCTGAGCTACACTGCTAGCCCTTATGTTTGAGAAAGCATCTCCGGAAGTTCCTAAATTCTCAAGTTGCCTGATTTGGGTTTGCCCGTGTGAGTCTCTTTCCTCAGCTTCCCAAGAATGCTGTGATAACACACACGAACTAGCATGTTTGGCTTTTCCAAAACACTTCTAAATTTATCTGCCAATTATGTTCAAATTCAGATAATTTGATACTGAAAGTCTTGGCTTTTCTTAGCTCTTTTCCTGGAAAATCTATTGTCATTTATTTTATCCACCATTTACAGAGGGTCTATTGGAACCAAATGACAAGTCCTATAAATAACAGTGGCATTAAAATCCAATTCCCGTGGTGCTATATCTATGTAAAGTTAATGCAACTAACTTCTCACGTATTAAAATAAATTTAATAGCTTTCACTTTAAATCACTTGTACAAACGGTTGCCATTGTAACCTTGCCCACCAACTGGGTGGCTTGACAGACAATGGGAATGAAGATACTAGAATACATGTATTGCAGACACCCCCAAGACCACATAAAAGCACTGACACCAGATCATAACTCACTCCATTTCCTTTGAAGGTAGCCATCTTTCCCTCTGTACTTGCACCTCTTTATGTTCAGTAAGCCTCCGTATGCCTCTCACTAATGAGTCTTGAAAATTCTCTTATCGTGACAGAAGTCACCAACCCTCCAGCCTGCCCCGTGGGTGAGTGCGTTCAGGTTCCCTTTGTTTTTGAAGACCTCCTAAGACCCCATCCTGTGGTGGCATTTACTTCCTAAAGTTCAAGGATGAATATGATTTCTTTAACATTTGGACTTGCGTAAGTAGAAGCAGCATATTTGCTAAATAATGAGTTTTCTGAATAGAACCAAAAGAGGTGATAAATTTAGAGGTAAAAGTGGATTCTATACCTTTATAATGCATTAAGCTGACAAAAATGGGTGACTAAAATAGTAGGAAATGGAGTCCTTAAATTTTAAAACAAGGCACTTCTTCAAAGTTAATTAATCTCATTTTATGTGTGAGAAAAATAATAGCCCAGGAAGTTAGGTATCTTGATCAAAATTCTTCAGTACATGAATCAGGACTTTTAAGTGAGACCTATTCCCCTTTACCTCCAGCACATTTTAAAATGGGTGACTCAGTACTACAGTGAAATATGTATTAATGTAAGCTTGACATAAAGTAAGACAGGAGAATGCTCCATAACAAAGTGGGAAGTTAGCAACCTTGATGGAAAATTTTGTCTGAAATGTCAAAGTAGCAGTTTCTCCTGTACTTAATCAAGTTTATTTCCTGGAAAAGCACGGAGAACATCTACAAAGCCAGAAAGATTTATTTTGGAGTTCTTATTAACTGATGAATCACAGTCTTCTTGTTAAAATTAAGCAGTACTTAATGATCCTTAGAGGGTAAAAATTTATTATTAAATTCTTATATTTTTCTTTGAAATCCTAAGCTGCTGTATGATTGGAGAAAATGTCTAATAAAATATATTTACCCATCAAATGAGGACATGAAACATTTTAATTCCATATTGTTTTCTGAAAAGATCCACAGAGCAGTGCTAAATACAATACTGATAGCTATAAGAAATAAAGAAGTAAACAATAACTATATGAGAGTCAAATGAGATTATTATATAATACTTTGTTAATCATATATACATATATATATATATATTTTTTTTTTTTGAGACAGGGTCTCGCTTTGTAATTCAGGCTGGCCCTGAGCTCACTATGGTGCCCAGGCAAGCTGCCACGAACTCAGCAATCCTCCTGCCTCTGCCTCCCGAGTGCTGGGATTACAGGCATGAGCCACCACGCCCAGCATTGTGGTATGGGGTGTTGATTATTGATGGGCGTGAGTCTCCACGCCCAGCATTATATGTGGTTACAGGGGATCGAACTCAGGACCTTGCACTTGCGAGGCAGGCGCCAGAACCACTGAGCCAACCTTCTGTCCCTGTTAATTATTTTTTTAAGAGTCACAAAAATGGAGGAAATTTGAACTTATGCTAATTATTTTTAGACGACCTAGTTTAGAGTTAACCAAAGGACCACACAAAATAAGAATGGATCACAAATGCTAATAATAATCTCAATACATTTTCCTTAGTTAATCAGACACAAGATTATGTAAAGAGTTTCAAATATTCCTTAGAATTTTCCTCTTGTTCTGATGATCAAATTTTCATCAGCAGAAGACAATAAGAAAAGCTAAATATTATTTCTCTCTAATTTATTTAAAAAGGAAGAATTCTATGCATAGGTGAAGAACAAAAATATATTAAAGTCACACAGTTGAAAATGGACAATTGCTTCTCTAATGAAGAAGAAACTATTTGTCTACAATCATCATTGTTGGATTTCAGGTGTCAGACTTTTGGCATGATATGCTATGGACCTATGTTGCTATATTTGTTAGATATAAAATGCTAGAGCTAGAATACATGTAGTAGGTCATCGTCATTCCTGCTTTACTTTACAGTTGAGCAATTTAGATTACAGTAGCATGAATCATACCACAGGTCATATACATTTTTATCAGCTCAGTTTAGTTTAAAATTCAGATAGATGCTATGTGGGATAAAAGATGACTCTCCAGAGTGTCTGTGTCCTGTTCCCTGGATTTTGTGAAGACATACCCTAAACAGTGAAAAGGACTTTGCAGAAGTCATTAAGATAAGGATCTCAAGATGGAGAGGTTACCCAGGATCTTCCAAGTGGACCCAATTTGACAAACAGTTTGACAAGAGAAGAGTTTTGAGTGAAATAAGGAAAGTACCATGAGCTGAAGTATTCTGGAAGATGAAAAAGGCAAGGAAATACCTTCTTACAAAACCTCAAGAAAGAGACATCTCTGCTACCATCTTGATTTTAGATTTCTGAAACTCAGAAGTATGAAATAATAAATTTCCATAGTGTTAGGCTACAACTTTTTAATGTTAAATAAATGAACAAGAAACTGTTATAATAACATTTACTCTCTTTTTATCTTAGAAAAGATAAAAGATTGACTCTTGTTAAAGTGTATGTTGTGTTTCCTCCGATAGAAACCGAAAAGCTGATCAGTGACAGTGACAGGAAAGTAAAACATAAAATTAAAAGTTGTCCCCATCGTTGCTATAGATGACTGTGGTGGTGCAGAGGATGAAAAACATTACTCAGGGATGAAATTTAGTTCAATTATCTAGAACAAGGAAGAGATACTTACTTATCAGAAGAGATATCAGGGTAATAGCCAAAGGTGAGATCTATATGGTTATTTCTTTGTAATTCAGCAAGAGAACAAAACTGTAGAAGAAAAGTGATTACAGCATCTTTATGTAAGAATTTTGGTCAGGGAACAGAAAAAGTACAGATGGTTTGTTGTGTGATACATACTCATGTAGTTTAAGAAATCTTATCAATGGTATACAATAGCCAAAATAAATTCTCTTGAGAATTAATTGGTTTTATTTCTACTGAATGTTGTCCTATAGATTATGCCTTAAAATGTAATCATTCATCCCAGGAGTCCTGAACTATCATCCAGAAAGTTCCTTTTTTGGACTCATTTCAAATACTCCTGTGGTCAGAGTCTCCCCACCAATCCCTCTCTTAGGATTTATAATATAAATTGGTTAAAGTGGGAGGAATATAAGACATAAAGGTATTTGGCTTAGTGAAGGAGGGTTATCACAGCTTCCTACTGGAGAATCATTAGGAACTGCATACAGAGTAACCACAGAACTGAAGGAAATAGCAGAAATTAACACTATTCCAAGAGTTATAAGAATCTAGATACAATTGGGCCGGAGGGTTAACTCAGTGGTTCCGGCTCCTGCCTCGCAAGCGCAAGGTCCTGAGTTCGATCCCCGGTAACCACATATAACTCTGGGCGTGGAGACACGCCCACCAACAATCAACACTGCATACCACAATGCCGGACGTGGTGGCTCACGCCTGTAATCCCAGCACTCAGGAGGTAGAGACAGGAGGATTGTTGAGTTCGCGGCGGCTTGCCTGGGCACCATAGTGAGCTCAGGGCCAGCCTGAACTACAAAGCGAGACCCTGTCTCCAAAAAAGGAAAAAAAAAAAAAGAATCTAGATACAAATTTTGAGAACCGAGTACCAGTGTTTAGTGTTCAGTGTCACTGAGATGATAAGCAATATCATTGAGATGGTCCAGTGCAGTGTTGCAAGCCTCCTTTTGAACTCTTTGAAGTTTTAAAGAGTCTGTAATGATGATTAGATGAATTATATTTAGTTATCTTAGGTTCCCAATTAGTAAGGACTAGAATATATGGACAGGAAATCCAGATCGTAATGTAGTCAGAGATGTCATGAGTAATCCACGCCAGCCTATCCGAATGTCAATTGCTACCAACACTAACAGTGTGAAAAAAGATGGGGATAGCTAAGTGCCAGAAGGATTGGAGAAAAGCAAGTGCCTAAAGAGAGACAAAAAAATTGTTCAGGAAGCCCAGGATTCCATGAAGGTGGACTAGCAAAATAATGAAAAGGTAAAACATAATTACAAGTAGAATTAGACTATAATTTTAAATTGTGGGGTTATCAGTTTTCTAGGGTTAGTTTTAAAGAACGATGAATGACAGGGAGATTGGTGGATTTGCATAAAGTCTACCTCAGATCTAGCCCATCTCCAATAGATGTCCATGGAAAGAACACAGGAATATTAGGTTTGGGGAAATGATTACCTTATAGAAAGGAACTTAGGATTCAGCAGTGTTAAAACAGATCTGAGGATGGACTTCATTGATACAGCTGGATCCAATCAAAGTATGATTTTTATACCATTGGGAATTAAAAGGAACACGAAAAAGAGGCAATAGAGACAGTAGAGACTAAAGAATGGGGGAGTTCTTCAGCCAAATGTATCACTTACAAGATAGTAAATACCAGCTGTCAGAGTACCCAAACTGGCCATAGTCTCTATTGCAATGACTTACAGAGCCAGAAAGGAGCCATTAAGCTCTCCTTGTACATAAGAATGTAATTCAAGGAAAGAAGTGGTTTTGAATCTCCTCATGTAACTATGTCAAAGACAGGTGAGGTAAGAACACAATCCCAATAAATCATACTGCTTATTTGAGCCATGTATGTTATCAAACTCAGAAAGATTAAAAGACTTTTTAAATTTTTCTATTGAAATTTGTATTGGTACATTTGGTATATGCATCGCAATCACATTCAATATTGAGGATTGGTACCAGTATAAGACATGACTTAATTCTCAATTTATCTATTCCCCTACCCACCCTGCAACCCAAGCCCTGTATATACATGCTTTATTTATATTTTACCATCATATTTTCTTTCCCCTCATTACTAATCCCTACTCTCTTCCCTTTGAATATTTTCTATTTCACAATATCTGTCATACATTCTAGAACTCATTTAGATCTTCAGATTCTCATACCAGATAAAAGATACAGTGCTTACACAGACTTCTTACCTATGTAATTTTGGAATTGAAAGTGACTTATAGGATCATTGCACGAAATGGGTTTTCCGAAGAGAAAGAAATACTTGTGCTTTGCAGTGTTTCACTTGATGGCACACTGCTAGGGCTGAAAGCATTTGCAGATGACTAGAGAAGGCCTGTGAGAGACAAAACAGATACAAAGCTCATCCCCCAAGGTAACAGAGGACAGGGCTGCTTAATCTTCTTTGAATAATAAGGAGCTTTTTCTGTGTGTGTGTGTGTGTGTGTGTGTGTGTGTGTGTGTGTGCCAGAGATCGAACTCAGGCCCTTGTGCATCCAAGGTTGGCATGGTACCACTTGATCACATATCTCTGGTCATAATTTCTCCTTGTAGTTTTTTTTTTTTCTTTTCCTTATAGGGCAAAGGTTTCATTGTAGAAAACCTTCTTGGATTAAAAATAGAACTTTGTATTTGAAATTTTCACCATCTCTTTCTATCTTATAACTAAAAGATTTCTACAACAAAGGTGGCAGCAAATGCTTGGATTTTAGTATTCTTCTCTTTTCTTTCCTGTGTTCTCAGATTGTTACATTGAGAATTTGACTCACTAACAGAAAAAATTTCCAAATGGCTTCAATAAGTATTCATATTTCTAGTGAAGTAACAAAGGAATAAATTCACCCAGTGATTGTAGTTTAAAATTTAAAAAAGCACAAGAAATGTTTTAAGAGTGTCAATTAAACAAAATATCAAATGTTCCAGAAAGAATATTTTTGCTTTGTTTTCATAAGATCTAAATGTTTGTTTATTATATTTTCAGATGGTCCCTGTAATTCAATGTTTCTTAATCCTCTTTTTTTTTCTTTTTTTTAATTGAATTCTTTATTGGTACAATTTATATACATCTCAAAATCACATATAACATTGGGAAATTTGTACCAGTATATGCCACAAGTTAATTCTCATTTTTACCCATATCCCTACCCACTCCCCCCTCCTCCCCCCTTATACATGCTCTTTTATTTTCTTTCTGTATCATATTTATTCCTT
>PVIC010040203.1:0-16767 GCA_004025085.1 Thryonomys swinderianus | reverse complement strand
AACAAAAAGGACCGGGAAAGAGGAAGCAGGAGAAAAAGAAAGAGAAATAAGTCCGGGGCACAAACTGGAGAGTACAGACCTGTCTTTGTTAGTTACAAATAATAGCTAGCATTCATATGCCAGGTACTGTGCAAAGCACTTTACAAGCATTTCTTCTTGAATTCCTCGGCCCTTCTATGCATAAACAGCCCATATAATTTCCATTTAATAAAAGTACACTAGTAAATGAAGTCTTTAAAAAGTTAACTAAAGACCTCCAGTCCAATTAACAAGTGGAAGTACTCAGGTTTTAGCTCATATTTAGCATGGGCCTCAACTGATTAGGGAGAGGTTTTTAAAAATATTTACTGTCAAATATATGTATTAGATTGCAAAAGTATTTCTTCAATCTTACCTGTACATACTTTCCATTTACAGCATGAAAAAAAATTTTTTTTGAGACAGGGTCTCGCTTTGTAGTTCAGGCTGGCTCTGAGCTCACTATGTAGCCCAGGCAAGCCTCGAACTCAACAATCCTCCTGTCTCTGCCTCCCGAGTGCTGGGATAACAGGCATGAGCCACCACGCCTGGCAACAGCATGATTTTTTTTTTTGAGACAGGGTCTCGCTTTGTAGTTCAAGCTGGCTCTGAGCTCACTATGTAGCCCAGGCAAGCCTCGAACTCAGCAACCCTCCTGTCTCTGCCTCCCGAGTGCTGGGATTACAGGCATGAGCCACCACGCCTGGCAACAGCATGAATTTTTAGATTTTCTATCAAGGGATGTAGTCTATCCATTTCTCTCTGTCTCTCTGTCTATGTATCTGTCTCTGTCTGTCTGTCTGTCTCTCTCTCTTTCTCTCTGTATCTGTATCTCTCTCTCTCTCCTCTAAACTAAATTCCTGAACCTCTGGAGTGTGATGCTGAAGCCATCCAAGACCAGCCATCCCTCACTCCTTCTAAATAAGTAGTTACTATTTCAGCCACAATATTTTGGAATGATGTGATATGTAGCAAACCCAAATAATAATATCTAAATAACTTCATGAGCTCTTTCCAAGTTATCTATTTAGCTAGGATGCTTCTGAGCTAAAAACACTCTTGCAGGAACCACAAGGGTGATTGAACCCAGGGCCTTCACACTGAGCTACATCCCCAATCTTTCTCTTAAAAATTGAGTCAATTTATGAACAAAACTTCAGCAGCACAGGAACTAGCAGAAAGAATCAACAACTGAGATCTCACCTTATATTAGAAAGTTTCTGCATAGCAAGCTAAACCACCAACAGAGCAAAAAGACAACCTAAAATTTGTGAAAAAAAATTACCAGCTGTTCCTCAGACAAAGAACTAACTACTCTCTAGAATATATAAAGAACCTTAAAAAGTCACCCCCCCAATTTAAAGATCCAATTCAAAAATGGACATCTGAAATGAACAGACATTTTTCAGATGAAGAAATAAAGGTAGCAAAGAAACATATGGAAAAATGCTCAACATCACATGTCATTTGAGAGAAACAGATGAAAACAACACTGAGATTCTATCTCACTCCACAAAGAATGGCTGCTATCATGAAATCAACCAACAGCAAATGCTAGCGAGGCTGTGGGGAACGTACACTGGTGTAACCACTGTAGAAATTCCTCAGAAAATAAGGATTAGACGTCCTATTTGCCCTACTTTTTCTGTGTTGGGTATATACCTGAAAGAATTAAAAGCATCATATCACAGTGACATATGTTTACCCATATTTATAGTAGCATAGTTTTCAATAGCTAAATCTTAAAAACAGTCCAAATGCCCATCAACTGGAGGCTGGGTAAAGAAAATATGCAGTTTTTAAAAATAAAATGGAGTATTACTCAGCCATAAAGAATGACACGATAGAGACATTTATACTTAAATGAATACACTTTGAGAACATACTCAAGTGAAATAAATACAACAAAGATGTACAAGTACCATATCCCTTCTCTAATATGAAAAACTGAAGGTTTCAGTAAGGTCTAGAATATATGATTGGTATTGTGAAATAGAAAGATAATATTCAAAGGGAAAGGGGGCAGGGGAAAGTAAAGAAGGGAACGAAGGGCCAGAGGTTTAGCTCAGTGGTTTTGGTGCCTGCCTAGCAAGTGCAAGGTTCCTGATTCGATCCCAGTAACCACATACAACAATACCGGGCGTGGTGACTCATGGCCACCAGCAATCAGTACTACATACCACAGTGCTGGGGGTGATGGCTCACGCCTGTCATCCCAGCACTCAGGAAACAGAGGCAGGGGGATTCCTGAGTTCAAGCTTGCCTGGGCTACATAGTGAGCTCAGGGCCAGCCTGAACTACAAACTGAGACCCTGTCTCAAAGAAAGTGGGGAGGGGAATTTGATGGTAAAAACAAAAAAATGGAACCAAAGCTTAAGTATATAAAGGTGTGGGGCCTTGTAGGGAGGTCAGGGGAATGCGAAAAATAAAATCAAGATACACTATGTACAAGTACAAATTGTCAATGTTGAATGTGACCATGATGTGTACCTAAAATGTACCGATAAATTCAAGAAGGAAAAAAACTAAAATAAAATTTTGAATCAAGGTCTCACTAAATTGCCTGGTAGGGCATAAATCTGTGACCTTTTTTCTCCACCCTCAAGAGTTCTGAGCTTAAAATTGTGTGCCACCACACTTGGCCAAAAAAAAAAAAAAAAAACACTATTACTCAACTGACTTAAACGATAAGGAAAACCTATTTATTCATATAAGTAGAATACCATGGTATGCTCATTCAAGGGTTCATTTATTTAATGCCTTTATGATATCAAAGGTAGTTTTCTTCTATCTTTCCACCACTGTGCTACTCTTAGCGCGCTGTATTCTGCTCTCATGAAAGCTTCCCATGCTGTCACAAGATGCATTAATTTTAGGAATCACTTGTAGAAATCACAAAATAAAATGATGATTAAAAAATAAAAGAAATCACAAAATAAAAAGATGAAAGTCTGAATCACAGAGACTATTATCACTATTGGCAAGTATTTCTCTTCTCTTTAAATGAAATTTTTAGGAGCAAGGGAAACATTTCCAGAGAACTAAAATAATTGGCTTAAACTAATCAAGATTTGTATTTGTTTCATGATGGATTGTAGTAGACATCCAACTAAGCTTGGTTCTGCCTTCAAGAAGCAGATGCGGATGTCTTTCATACAGATCATCTAGGGAGTCTACTTGATCCACCCCCTGTAGGAAGGAGCTATTTGGAGGGATATTTTCTGTAGAGACTCAATTCCAACCTTTATGTTTGGATTTTGAGAACTTCACACCCAGAAGACACAACTTGCAAGATATTCTTTATAAATCGTGATCAACACCAGACTAATTCTCCTACCCACTAACTATATATAATATAGCCAGATAAGAGCGAAAAGAGGAGAAAGTCCTTATAAGACAAGAGATAGTTTCCTAAACCACTAATTTTTTCCAGGAATGTAGAGCCCCAAATGGTGTTAACAAGTACATATCCACTACACGGGGTAGATGAAAGAATTTAAATCACAGATAATGTACCATTTCTGACTATTACATCTTCTGTCTTTGGGAGATTTTACTCAGATGGCACAGATTAAAAGTGATCTGAGCAAGCTCTGACCTGTCAGGTTACAAGCCCTTGTATGATTTCAGAGAAATCAGAAATCAGAACGAGCAGGAAAACTCAAATGGTCTTTGTGAAGATGAAAGTCTGAATCACAAAGACTATTATTCCTGTTGATAATAATAATACACTTTGTTCAGCGATTATTGTGCACCAGACAGTTGAAGTGTTTACATGTATTCCTTTATGTAATCCCACAATAAACCTATGAGGTAAGGAATAGCATCATCTCTATATTCTGAATAATAAAACTGAGACAGAATCAAAAGCACAAGGCTTGGAAACCAAGGAAGCTGAGATTTTAACCTCAGCAGACCAACCATAAAGCCCAGACTCTGTACTCAGAAAGAACTTGTGGAGCTCATTCTTAGCATTGTACTTCAGGAAACACCATGAAAGGACAGAAAGGAAAAATGGTCCCTAGATGACATCAAACTTGCATAAGTTACAAAAATAGTTTTTCTTGGACTTATTTTTCTGCTTTTTTCTTCATAATTTGCACTGAGGGTAAACAACCAGTGCTCTACCCTCTCTGGGTGAAAAGCCTCATTGTTTTCAGGAGGGTCAGAATGCTCAGGGTTAGAAAGTGATTTGAGATCACAAATTCACATATAGCCTCAAGTGACATGGTAGCAATTTTGTGGTCTTCAAAGCACACCCACATTAGTGACATAGAGTAGCGGTTCTGACCAAGGCAATTTTGTCCTCCAGATGACATTCGGTTGCCAGAACTGAGGGCAAAGTGATATTGCCTCTAGTTGGTTGAGCCTGGGAATGCTACTAAGCATTGTGCAGTACACACAACAGTCCCCTACAACCAGGACTTTTGGGGCTCCAAGTGTCAAATGCCTATACTGAAAAACTCTGATCTGTACCATAGGGTAAATGCATTGTTCTCAACAACCACTGTGTGTGCATGGCTCCTCCACCCTACACCACATTCAGGGACGAGCAGGGTAGGAAATCGCTTATTCCCAGCTAACAAAGCTGCCAAGGGACTAGAGCACAAGTATTTAACCCTGTTTGGACATGTATATTTGTGTGTATGCAGAGGCCTCAACAATGAGTAGGAGAATGTAGACAAAATAAAACACGTAGTATGAGTCCAGATAATTAACCCTGCCTAGAACAACACAAGGGGAGAACTAATACTTACGGTATTCCCTACGTGCAGAGCACCAGGTACATTACCTCCCTGAGGGCTCAGAACCACCTCTGTGGAACTTACTGTTTTTCAGATGCTCAGCAAAGTTAGTAAGTAGTGTGTGTCACCCAACAAGATAATTGGGTTTTAACATATCAGTGTCCTCTCCAGTACAGCCCTGCTTCTTTCCACAGGATGTGGTGAAAGTTCAGAACTAGTATGACAATTGAAGAAGAAAAATAGTTATGATTTTTAAAAATAGATGAAAATGACAGAGTTCTTTTCCCTTGACTTCAATACATAGATGATATTGTCCAGACAACTCTGCTTCTGCGAAGAAAAGAACAGGAGGAAGTGAACTGAGAGGATACAATAAAGCTCATGTTTGGTCCTAAGTGGTAATTGCCAGACACTAACAAACACAGATGGATACTCTTGAAGGGTATCATTCGATGTGTTTATCTGAGGAATTCTGTAGGATTCATCCTTGCCTGGGAGGGATCTGTGTGGCCCTAACCCACGGGGAGAACTTGGACGTCCAGAGCGCCACTTAAATGCTGCTCTGCAAATGAGCCCAGCTGCCATCTTTTCTTTCTTTCTTTCTTTTTTCTGCCTCCTGGGTACTGGGATTACAGGCGTGAGCCACCACGCCCAGCACTGTGGTGTGTGGTATTGATTGCTGGTGGGCATGAGTCTCCACGCCCAGCACTGTATGTGGTTACCGGGGATCGAACTCAGAACCTTGTGCTTGCGAGGCAGGCACCGGAACCACTGAGCTAACCCTCCGGCCCCCCCAGCTGCAGTCTTGCTGCGGCCTCTTTCCCTATCACTTGCTTCACTCCTCCCCGCTGGGAGAACCTGGTGTTCACTAGGCAGCGAGGAGCACCTCCATTATATCCCGGACACTGGTAAGAAGGCGATTCCCTCTCGTTTCACCTTCAACTCTCAAAGGATTGGCCTCTCACCAGGTCAGTTAGGAATGGTTAGAACAAAGTAGTAGGTATATGGGTGTTCATTACACCATTCCTCCAGCGTTTCTCCGTGTTACCGTTTTGTAATGAAACATCGTAGGGGCAGTGAGAGTAGATCATGTGGGTCTCGTTATCATACACACACTTATGCTTCCACCATGGGAGGGAGGAGTAGGTATGAGGAAGTTGGAGCAAGGGAATGACATTGTCTGATTTCTGTTTTAACAGAGTCTGGTGTGGTTTTCTTCCTCTAAATCTGCCTCCGTATAGAGAACAAGAAATAGCAATTCTGGGGCCAGAGGGTTAGCTCAGTGGTTCAGGCGCCTGCCTCGCAAGCGCAAGGTCCTGAGTTCGATCCCCGGTAACCACATGCAATGCTGGGCGTGGAGACTCACGCCCACCAGCAATCTACACCACATACCACAATGCCGGGCGCGGTGACTCATGCCTGCAGTCCCAGCACTCGGGAGGCAGAGACAGGAGGATTGCTGAGTTCCAGACTTGCCTGTACTGCATAGTGAGCTCAGAGCCAGCCTGAACTACAAAGCAAGACCCTGTCTCAAAAGCAAAAAAAAAAAAAAAAAGAAATGGCAATTCTGGGCATAACTTTATAAGAGGGTCTGAAATGTGCCCTTGACTCACAAGAAAAGCATAAGGAGAAAGTGAGTTCCGTGGGGTTACGGCATAGAGATTAAACAATTATCTGCATTAGTATGTAAATTGTAAAGCAAAAATAAAACCCTGGGCTGAAGATTTAGCTCAGTGGGTCCAGTGCTGCCTAGCAAACTCAAGGTCCCTGGTTTGATCCCGGTAACCACATACAATATGATATTGGGTGCGGTGACTCACACCCATCAGCAATCAGTACAACACCCCACAATGCTGAGCGTGGTGGCTCATGCCTGTCATCCCAGCACTTGGGAGGCAGAGGCAGGAGGATTGCTGAGTTCAAGGCTTGCCTGGGCTACATAATGAGCTCAGGGCCAGCCTGAACTACAAAGCGAGACCCTGTCTCAAAAAACTAAAAAAAAAAATAAATAAATATCTTTTTAAAAAAGCTAAAAGTATGCCGGGCATGGTGGCTCACGCCTATAATCCCAGCACTCGGGAGGCAGAGACAGGAGGATTGCTGAGTTCAAGGCTTGCCTGGGCTACAGAGTGAGCTCAGGGCCAGCCTGAACTACAAAGCGAGACCCTGTCTTAAAAAAAAAAAAAAAAAAAAAAGCTAAAAGTAGAAGAATAACTAAAACAGAAACTAGATGGATAAGTTGGTGTGAATCCTCCAGCATAATCTATGAACACTTTTAAGTGTTGTGTAATTTAAATTCAATGAGCCTCAGTTTATTCTTTTGTTAAGCAGAATTAGTAATGCTTGCAGTGCCCACCAAAGAATTATTGAGTGAATTAAATGAAATAAGTAATGAAAAGTGGTGAAAATATAAAATGAGATCTGTGAATAAATTTTTAATGTAAGACATTAACCTTAAATATCACTATAAATGATACCAAATTTATTCAGTTTAAAGCATCAGAATAAAGAGAATTACTTATTTAGGGAAAATACTTTATTGTACGAGTAAATATTATATCCACACTGACTAGATCATAGAAGTGGGATAACTTCTGCATCTAGAAAGATGCAGAAATGTGCCAGAAAAAAGGTAGGTGGTAATATATCAGTAGGTGTTCATCTGAACTCTCAACAGAAGAATAAAGAGCTATGAGAGCAAGAAAAAACTGCCAAGTACCCTGATTCCTGTCCTCAGAGCAACTTTAAGCCACATTCTTGCACAGAACTCTGTTGTAACCTTCTGGGGGTTTTCATGCCAGACATTGGATTTGCTGGCCTACTAGAATGTGCTTGTTACAGCTCTGCTTTCTACCATCATTGTACTATTTTTCTCATCATCTTACTACTGTACCATCATTATGGTACTACTGTGCCATCATTGTGCTATTTTTTGTCTTTGTATTATTAAGACAAACCCTAGCATTTTCCCTGTTACAACTACCCCAATGGTAGCACAATATGTGATGAGAATTTAATGAGTCACAATAACTCTTAGAATGATGGCAAAGACATTAACACTACCATATTCCTCTGACATCTAAGCCAACAGATTTTAGCTATTATATTTATTACTTTTAATTTTTTTTTTTTTTGCTCTTAAAGGAAGAAGTTTGAGCACCTGGAATTATCCTGAGTGGAAGCCAAAAACCTTATCATATGAATGAACTGTTCCATGGCTGGTTTATGGTCCTGTCCTCCCAAGGCACCTTTAAGTCCTTGCCTGTAGGAACTGAAAGCAATAAAGAAACTCGTGACTCATCCCCACATACCTGTCAGACAAATCAGAGGCCTCAAGGCTCAATAGAAAATAGTCTGTCATTAGAATTTGACCAGATCCAGTATTTTACCACACTGACTAGTTATTTTTTTAAAATGTTTGTCCATCCAATAGATAAAATTTTCAAACTGAACTGCTTGGGAAGCTAATTTATTTAATAAATGTCAATGTGTTCAACAATACCCACACAATAAAATAAAAAGATAGTAGTCATTTAATAAAGATAAATAAAAATTTCATTTAAAGCAAATTTTGTTTACTAATTTTGCTATTTTTCCTTATTTCATTCCATTCTTGGAATAAACCTCTGGGTATATAGAGTGAGTATGAGCTTCTTTTTAAAGTCAATTTGTTTATAACAAATCTGGGACAGGCTTTTTCATCATTTACCTCCACATCACTTTCATGAAACCTTGTTTCATGAAACCCAGTAGTAAATGCTGGTGTTAGGATCAGAACTGAAGCAACATAGCTAATGTTGTCTATATGTATATGTGTGTATATATGTAATGTGTATGTGTGTGCATCCATTCACTTATACTGGGTCTCATCACTGAATACTTGAATATTTCTCCATTCAATAATATGTTGTGTCATTAAGTACAAGAAACAAAGATCATGAAGTGTAATAAATCCAAACCATACCATATTACATATATTTATCTCAGATGTTGATGTCAAATAGTTTTGAGAGGATTTTGGGTTTGGGAGATGCAGATAATGGGTGAGGGGCACTTTGTGAAGCAGCCAATCATTCAATATGCAGTGATTATTGCTCTTTTTCTCTCTTAGCTCAAAACTTCTCTGGACACTACACAAGCTATTGGTTGGCTGCAGAGAAGACATTAACGTGAAATACTTTCTCTGTGCTCAAGATAAAATGAGAGTTCAATTTTACTTTACACAATGTCATTCCAATAATATTTTCACACGTGTATTCCTTGTCAATTAAATGAGGAAGAAAGACGAGATAAAGCCATGTCACAGAATCCAAAAAGGGGAATTAATTAGTGTCAGAGTGACAGGGTACCTGAAACTGTAAAATGCTTTGAAGAAATTCAAGACCGTGAGGACCATGAAGCTTTGACCTTGACAACTAGAAATTCACGGTGACATTTGAGGGCTTTCTTCGAAGTGGAATGGAAACCAGAATGTAAAATGCTGCGGAGCAAGTGGGGGGTAGCTCAGTGGCGCCACCGCGTGCCTCACAAGCGCAAAATCATGAGTTCGGTCCTCAGTACGGTGGGGTAGGGACTGAGGGGCAAGTACATGATAGTGAAGACAAATATAGATTTAAATTTTTTGAGATGACACCTTATGTTGCCCAGGCTGATCTTGAACTTGTGGGCTCCACCGATCATTCTACTTTAGCCTCCCAAGTACCTGGGAGTAGGAGCACATACCATTATGATTGGTTTAATTTATTTTTTAATTAACAGGGTCAATATGCTTAAATGTCTTCAGATCTTTCTGTTTATATTTCCTGAATCTTGCATAGTATCTAGAACAGAAGAATAGGCATTCAATACATTCTTAAGAAAGGAAGAAAGAAAAAAGGAAAGTAGGAGAGATGCAAAGGAAATGTCTGTGCACTTGCTTGTGCAAACAAGGTAACTAGACACAAATTTTATACAGAGAAGCAAAATGTAAAATGGGAAGCAAAATGCTGTATTGAGTGGGCTTGTGATTTGAAATAAAAGCTGAAAATTTGAATTGAGTTTGTTGTTACCTTTCTTTGGTTCTGAATCTGTTTTCTCTTACTCTTTTTTCCCTTATCCAGAATAATCATGAATATGTGCATTTCACATGGTGATGGTCATATACAAAATTTGATCATTGTCTTTCTCAGTCCAAGAGCTCCCTGCTTTCTGTCATTGGTTCTCATTTTGCAGGGCTGGGGGTGAACCCAGAGCTTCACACATGCCAGGCAAATGCTCTGCACTAAGACACCTCTCACTGCTTTCTTGTATATCTTGATGTTGGCTATTGGTTAGTTCTCATGGAAAATAGGGATGAAGAAACTGTATAGAAAAATTAATGACATTTGCAATTACTCTGTCAAGTCCAGATATTGCCATTAACTAATTTTTTTCTGTACTGCTTTGGTTTACAGATGCTCTTTCTAGTTTCATCAAGTACTTTTTGCTAAGGACTTGGACAGTGAAATGACAGGTACATTCCCACTAACTTTACAATATTTTGTTTCCAATACACATCACCTTGCGATGTGTACCCTCATGGCACATTACATGATCACTAAATTAAAAATAAGAAGTGTGGTTGATGATTGACTGCTCTGTAATTACCCAGAGTGCTTGTCAAAGGCAGGCAGGCGGCATAAATTCTATTTTGCTGTTATATTGACTGTTAGCGTTACAGTACATCTCTGCTAATGTAAAAAATTCCCCCAATAAGGGTGTTTAGGGAAGTAGCCCTTCCCCAATGGAAAAAGAATAAACAGTGAAGAAAATGATCTGGTGATCCAAATGGGTTCAGTCTATGCTTTCAAAATAAGAGGCATTTCTAAAATCAGTGTTCATCATCTTTTTCCCATAATTGAAACACTTTTCCCTAACAGCGCTCCCATAATTTTTTTTTTTTTGAGACAGGGTCCTGCTTTGTAGTTCAGGCTGGTCCTAAGTTCACTATGTAGCTCAGACAAGCCTCGAACTCAGCAATCCTCCTGCTTCTGCCTCCCGAGTGCTGGGATGACAGGCATGAGCCACCATGCTGGGCTCTCCCATGAAATTTTAATATCTTAGATATACTGTTTAGCTGTTTCTGTATTGAAATCCTCTGGAAAGACATAATCCATTGTAATATGTCAAATTCTGTCTCTGCACCACACACAGCTCATGCTCTGTGGAGAATTCTTATGCTGCATTCTTCTTGCTAGGACACACTAACTTAATTCAGATGGTGTTTTATCAGTTAAAGTCTTCATAGTGAGGTCAAAGCAAGGATTCATTCTACCTGTTTGGAGGTTGGGAGGCAAAGTGAAGTGGGTTACAAAAATGTTCACAGAGACAGGGTGACATTAAGACTTCTGAGAGCATTAAAAAGTCCTTGACTTTGTGGGATCTTACATAAAAATACATTTTAGAATAATATAACTCTGGTACAAGATGAGTTTAATTATCTGGTTCTTTGGAAGTGTAGAGCTGGGAGACTCAGCAAGGTAAGGTGTTTAAGTGAGAAAGACCCTAAAGACAAGCTGAAAGAGGCAAAGGAGGAAGGAAAGAGCTTGCACAAGACCTAGAAGGGTGAGCTCTCTGGATGACTGCATAAAGAAAAAATGGAGAGGGAAAAGGAGACACAGAGACAGAAAGAAGAGGAAGATTGATAAATGAGAGAGGAAAATGAAGGTCAGACCACAGCAAGCCCTCTGTTAAGAAATCTAGTTTTATAAGGGTAATGAGAAGCCATTTAAAAGTCTTCATTTTAGAAGCTAACAACACTACATTTGCATTTTGAGCGTTCATTCAAGCTGCACTGCAGCCAGTGGACTGACAGATCCTCTAGGCCCCTCTGTAGGCCCAAGGTCTCCATTCCCAGCTGCTGGGAATATTAGCTGTTAAAAGCACACAACCCAGGCCTTGGATGGAGAAAGGCAGCCACAGTGAGCTGCCTTTCTCAGGCTAGACCCTGTCCCAGAAAGCATCTATACCTGTGAATGCCTAGCATGGAGATAAAGAGCTGGTGCCAGGGACAACTCAAGCACTCGTGCTCCTTACTCTGATCCAACTGTGTCCCTGATTACTTTCCCCCTTGTTTAATACTACTCTGTTTATTTCCTGTTGCTACAAAGCACATGACTATGAACTTAATGGCTTAAAATAATACACATTTATCAGCTCACTGTGTCTGTAGCCAAGATCCCAGGCACAGTATAGTTGCATTCTCTTCAAGCTGCAAACTGTTGGCCAAACTGCATCCATGTCTGGACATTTAAATGGAGGGATCTCACTTCAATTGTCATCATAATTTATTTCTTGTGGTTGTAAGAGTGTGGCACCCAGTTTACTGTTGGTTGTTTGCTGGATGCAATCTTTGTGGACCAGCAGTTCCTAGAAACAGCCCAATTTCTTTTACATGGGGTTTCCAACATAGCCACTTACTGAATCAAGCCATCAGGTAGAGTCTTTAGAACAAGTCTGCTCACAAGAGACTCTTATAAAGCAACTGCAGGAGTCTCGCATCTCATGGCCTTTGTTGTATTCTATTCATTAGAGGAAAGCCACAGGTCTGATAATCGCTTGGGGTGGGGGTTACAAGAAGGCATAAACACCATGAGATGGAGAGCAATCTTAGGGTCCATCTTCCCTACACACCTTCCTCATCTTGAACAGGTTTATCCCCTGTTCAAATTGACCTTCTCATATAACTGCTTATTTTAGGACCTGTATCCAAGAAGAAACACTGGAATCAAAGAAATGGGGTAGAGATGGCTGCTATAACTTTAACTAAGGGAGAGAGCAAGGAGAGAATGCATACCAAACCTTATTTCCATTAATAAGTGTATAGTCTTTATCATTATGGCCTATTTGGAAATAAAATCAAGTCTATACTCAAAGGAAATGAAGTCAATTCTGTCAAAGAGACAGTGGAACTCTAGTGCGAAGGCACACTTAGTCACAACAGCTGAAACATGGCAACAGCCTAAGTGTCCAACAACTGATGATAATGAATGAAATTTTGTCATTCACAACAACATAGATGGAACTGGAAATCATTATGTTTAATGAAATAAGCCAGGCACAGAAAGAAAGAAATTGCATGATCTCACTCATGAATGTTAAAAACGTTGCTCTCCTAGGAGCTGAGAAGAATGGAATGAATGATGGTTGCCAGTGCCTAAGGAGGGGAAGGTGGTAGGGAAGGAAGAGAGATTGGTCAATACCTGTGAATTGTACTTAGAGGAAGTTCTAGTGCACTACTGCACAACAGGGTGACCAGAGATAATGCTAATGAACTGTGCTTTCATAAAGCTAGAGGAAAAGACAAATTTCTGAGGGGACAGATATGTTTGACCCAATTTCAATGTTATATAATATATATATATATACATATCAAAACATCACGTGGCAACTCATAAATATATACAATTTTTGTGTTCTATGTGCCAGTTTTAAAAGTAATTTAATTTTTTTTTTTGAAACAGGGTCTCGCTTTGTAGTTCAGGCTGGCTCTGAGCTCACTATGTAGCCCAGGCAAGCCTTGAACTCAGCAATCCTCCTGTCTCTGCCTCCCAATTGCTGGGATGACAGGCGTGAGCCACCACGCCCGGCACTGTGGTATGTGGTATTGATTGCTGGTGGGCATTGAGTCTCCACGCCCAACATTGTATGTGGTCACGGGGGATTGAACTCAGGACCTTGTGCTTGCGAGGCAGGCACCGGAACCACTGAGCTAACCCTCTGGCCCAAAAGAAATTTAAATTTTAAAAAATTAAGCCCAAAACCTACAAGGTGTCATCAAGCAAGGGTACAAACAACAAAAATATCAGATTAGACATAACTAGTAAAAATTAGACTCACTATGTTCCACAGCATGAAAATAACTCTCAGAACATAATCAGCCATACAATCAGAAAGAGGTGATCACTGATTTATTAAATTAGCATAAATTGGACTTCCACAATTGTAGAAATGGTCAATGAGCAAAACTACCTACTAGAGACTGATATTCAGAAAATACATAAGAAACTGGTGGAAGAAGCCTCACCCTGTAAACCAACATTCCTATTTTCTGCCATCTAATTTAAAGCTATGTACTTTTGCTTACCTAGACATCAAGAAAGCAATATCAACATGATTCAAAATGGACCTATTTTTGATGATTGCTGTACCGTGTTACAGTTATTCTCTACCAGAAAATTATTTCTTTTACATTTTCAAAGTGTGATATATATAAAATGCATATTATATATACTTTATGTATTTCTGGCTTTGTTTCTAGAAATGCTTAAGTGAATAACTACAAGCACCACATGACTACACTTACACGTGTTGTATGAAAAAATACATTCAAATATTCTAACTAGTCAATACCTTACAATTTCACCGGTGTTCATGGGTATAACTGATTATTTATCACTTTCAAGAACATCCAACATTTCTTCCAAAACAAAGCATAGTGAAATGAGATATGTAATCTGCCCGTAGTATTTTGGGGTGCTCAACCATCGCCCAAGTGCAAGTGCTCAGTTTCTTGGTGACACAGAACAGCAGACCCTCAAAGGGGTGTGAGCCGCTCCTCCTCTGTCAGGAAGGCATCACTCACGAGCCCTCCCTTCGTGTCCAGGCAGTCACAGGGGATGCTGTCCACAACTGTGGCCATGCTTTCCAACTTGTCCTCTGTGTCCCCCACCTCAGATGATCCTTGGTTCTTCCTAAAAACACATAAACAGAAAGACTGAGGTCTAGAAAAAGAAAGCAAGGCTGAGTAAGGTCTGCACAGACCTGGAAGCACAAATGGGCAGAGAAATCTTACAAGGATGAAACAGCTGACCATACTGTGTATTTTCAAATAAATTTTGAAGACCATAAAATGCTGGTAAAGTGAAAGGGTATTATCAAAATAAGAATTCTGGATACAAATTTCCCAGTGTTGAGTGTGATCATTATGTGTATATAAAATGTACCAATAAAGAATTCAATTGTTTTAAAAAAAGGAATTCTCTTGGAAGCAGAAGGGCCTGAGTTCAATCCCCAGTACCGCAAAAAAAAAACAACAACAAAAAAAAGAATTCTGCATGAATTATATATAAACATAAATTGGAACAAATAGTCTTATGTAGAACCCTAAAATGTAGATATGTATATAAATGAATATATGTATGCATATATGAATTAATGTGTGTGAACACACAATTTACACACATATACATTTACACAGACAAATTTCTTGAAGGTATAAGAGAAAAATGTACAGTACATTGGCAAGTTTAAAAATTTAGGTCTAGGAAAACTTAATAAAATTGCAATTTAGGGGCCAGAGATTTAGCTCAGTGGTTCCGGTGCCTGCCTGGCAAGCACAAGGTCCCTGGTTCAATCCCCAGTATCCACATACAACAATACCAAGTGTTGTGACTCAAACCCACTAGCAATCAGTACCACAATGCCGGGCATGGTGGTTCATGCCTGTCATCTCTGCACTCAGGAGGCAGAGGGAGGAAGACTACTGAGTTTGAGGCTTGCCTGGACTACATAGTGAGCTCAGGGCCAGCCTGAACTTCAAAGCAAGTCCCTGTCTCAAAAAAGAAAAAAAAAATGCAATTTAAAAATATAATAAAAGTTGTCTGATAGGATTTGACAAATAAACACAAATTCTGAGTGAAAATTACTTTGAAATGCGACATTCAGAAATAAACTCACATTGATTTATAAAAAGTAATGGTTATAAATTGTAGATATCACCAACTGGTTCTAATCATTACAAAATTGTTATGTTAATTTATAAGTCATGTTTTGGGACTCAGAACATATTTTCCTGATTACATTACAGCCTACATCTGCTATTCCAAGTCATTCAGAGAAGTTCTACACAATGATATAAATAAAATTTTTTTAGTTTCTCAAACTTTGACTTTTGTGGATGCTGCCACCCCAGCCCAAGTGTTAACCAGATCTTTTGTTTCCCTGTAGTGTGGAAGGGTATGGTCTCAGAACTGAAAGCTTTTCCTGTCTGTCATGAAAGATTAAGACACTGACCCAATTATGCCATTGTAGAGTAGGGAAAAGTAGAGAGGTGGCTGGTTCCAGGTAACCAGCAGAAGAAGGGGTTTCCTGAGGCCCAGATGCTGGGACACCACACTGTGGTTGCATGGCAGACACATGATATTAGGTTTGAGACTCCAGTCTTGCCAACGGTTCTCTTGTACCAGGAATCTGTGAGGTGGATATGACAGGGTCACCTGGAGAGACATGGCTGTAGTGATCAGAGTGTACTCCCAGAACTGTGGGATACCTTAGGACCTTGATGAGTCTCTGGCAGGTAAGGAGGTGGTGAAGATTCCTCATGGTGATCAAGATGAAATTTCCTGTTTGTTCTACAAGAAACTCGGTTTTAATGTGCTTTAAAGAATATGGAAATAACAGGAGAAAAGAGAAGCTCTTTACAGAAGAATGCCAACTCATGTGGAAAGGGTAAGAGAAATTTAAAAATCACCACTGTAGTAATAATTGATTCTGATGAGGCTTATATGTGGATATTAAACCACAGAGTGAGAAATGGCTGAGGAACAGGATAGTCATGTGGTCTCAAAACATCACCTCCACAAGCAAAGTATTGTACTAATTACAAAAAAAACACTAGTTGCCAGGCGTGGTGGCTCACACCTGTAATCCCAGCACTCGGGAGGCAGAGACAGGAGGATTATTGAGTTCAAGGTTTGCCTGGGCTACATAGTGAGCTCAGGGCCAGCCTGAACTACAAAGTGAGACCATGTCTCAAAAACAAAACGAAACAAACAAACAAAAAAAAAAAAAAGACACTAGCACTGGGCATGGTAGCTCACGCCTGGAATCCCAGCTCTCAGAGGCAGAGGCAGGAAGATTGATGTAAGTTTGAGGCTACCCTGGGGGACACAGTGAGCTCAGGGCCAGCCTGAACTACAAAGTGAGACCCTGTCTCAAAAAAAAAGAAAAAAAGAAAGAAAAAAGAAAAAAAAAAAAAAAAAAAAAA
>PVIC010040202.1:0-16745 GCA_004025085.1 Thryonomys swinderianus | reverse complement strand
GGGTCTCGCTTTGTAGTTCAGGCTGGCCCTGAGCTCACTATGGAGCCCAGGCAAGCCTCGAACTCAGCAATCCTCCTGCCTCTGCCTCCCGAGTGCTGGGATTACAGGCGTGAGCCACCACGCCCGGCACTGTGGTATGTGGTATTGATTGCTGGTGGGCATGACGCCCAGCATTGTATGTGGTTACCGGGGATCAAACTCAGGACCTTGTGCTTGCGAGGCAGACACCGGAACCACTGAGCTAACCCTCCGGCATCCTCACCAGATTTATTTTTATGCTATTTCCCCGGCAAAGTGAGCAAGGGAACCAGGGACCTTGCAGCCTGTGTCCCGCAGCTGGGAAGAGGGAAGGCCGGGGGTCTCCGTCCAGGCTGGAGAGGGCGGTGACACGGGCCCTTCCTACCCTGTAGACCCTCCACACACCTGAGGGGGGAGTCTGGAGCCTGGAAAGAGCAGCGGTCCTGGGTTTCCTTAGGTACTCGGAGGAGGGGCCTGCATGTGTCAGGACCGGACCCTGTCCAAGGGGGTTCCTTGTTCCCGCTGGTCTTTCCCGCCCATTCCTGGGGAGTGAGGACCCCTGGCCTGGACCCGAACACAAGGCAGCCTGTAATCGGAGCTGGTGCTGCGTGAGGCTGCGTCACCGGAGGGAGGCCGACACCTTCCAAGGACGTGCCTGGCAGCGGCCCCAGAACAGCGCGTCCTGGGCGGGGCGAGGTGAGCCGGCGCGGGAGCTGGTGCGGGAGAGGCGTTGAGCTAAGCCTGGCCAGGCGCTGCCTGCCGCCGGGAGCCAGCTGGTTAACCTGTAACTCCCCGCACCCTTCGGACCCCCCATCCCAATTTAGGGAGCCCAAGGCGGGAGAGCAGCTGGCATGGGACCGACCCCCCCCCCCGGGTCTGGCTCAAGTGCCCCTGCTAAGTGAGGCAGCTTGAGGCCAAAAGGGTGGCCCTTCCCCAGGGCGGGGTCTGTGCCGGCCCAAACTCCAGGGGTTCACCGGAGGCCCTTTTTCACAGAAGGGCCTAGAAGGGCTCAGGACTGCGGGAGAGGCAAATCCAGCCTCCAGCCTCTGTCCGCTTGACAGCTGTGTGATCTCCAGCGGGTTGCTTGAACTCTCTGAGCCGCTGATGGAACCCTAACAACAGGAATGGAAAGGCGCCCCTCTCCCTCTCCAGGACGCTGGATGGATTCAACACTGCAACAAGGCCAGCCCTGCGGAGGGCAGGTCCCAGAGCAGTGCAAAGCTGAGCCGCCTGGGTTGTCACATTTGTAACGTCCTTTTAGTCCCTTCAGAAAGGCCATCGCTTGGACAGCAGCTGGGAAGGGAGAAGAGGGACAGACCCCGGCAGCACCCTTGGAGGACTTCAGGAGGTGAACTGGGCCTGCTCTGCGGATGGCCAGGGCACCCATCTGCCCTGGAGGCTCCTGGAACAGCTGTGTGTGTGGTGTGTGTGACATCAAGCCCCTGGCTGTGACTGCTGACTGTGTGTCCCAGCTTCCTATCGTGATAGATGACATGTGGCCGACGGTGTGATGGAAACATTTTCAAGGCCTTAATTTATTGGAAAAGACAGCTCAGGGTCTCTGAACACAGGAAAGCAGCCTGAAGCCGGTTTGAACTTGGGTCAGAGGGGAGAGGAGTCCCAGCCCCTTCCTTGGTCACCCCTGCCAGGCACTCCGCATCCCAGACTCTAGATTCCTTGGGGATTCTCGGACAGGGTGGGCTTGACACTCCTGGTTTGGGGGAGCCAAGTGAATCATCCATTTTACAGGAGATGCTGCCATGGCAAGAAACGGAGTTTGGGCAGCCAGGTGAGGTGCTAGTGCAGAGGCCTGCCACCAGAGGGCAGCAAGAGGCCAAGACAGGGTCTCCAACTGCTCGGTTCTGCTGCTTGTTCGCTTGGAGATCCGCACTTCTGAGGTTCCCGTGGGGAACCAGTTTCTGCAGCTGGACTGACTAGTCGCGGGGGCCTTGTAGGCACATGCATGGCTCCTCCAGAGCTGAGCTGGTTTAACTGCATCAGTTTTCCCCCAAGAACAAGCCTCCGGGAAGGCTGGGGCCATACTTGTGATGATTTGTGGATCTTTTCCTGCATGAGAGCCCAGGAATCAGGCTGGGAGCCTGGGAGAGGAACTGGATTGTGTGAGTTCACTCTGGCTTGACCACTTGGGCCTGCAACGAGGATTTAATCTCCCTCTGGCAGGTTTCCTCATGTACCAATTCCTGCAGAAGTACGTGCCTGCCACATATGCTAGCCAGTGTCTATAATGTCAGCCCCCAAAGAAACAATCCCTCACTTTCAGGGGCTTAAGACACTAAAGTCTATTTCTTACTGCCTTGCCTGGCAATATGAGCCAGGGACGTGCTGCTGCTGTGGCTACTGCGGTCCGCGGGCCGGTTCCCCGTCTGGCCAGCAGGGGGAGCAGCAGGACTACTTGGACCGTGCTCAGTCTATCTCAAGTGGCCGTACTTCTGCCTGAGTTTCCCGGCCTAAACCGGTCTCGGGGCCCCACCTGGACGCAGAGGGCTTGGAAAGTGTGCTCTTCCCGGTGTATTCAAAGGAAAGCAAAGAAGCTGAGCTCTCACATTGTTTTTCTTCATCTTTCCTCTCTTGCTGAGGGGGAATCACAGGAAAGCCATCTACACTGTTCAGAGGGACCAGGCATGGGATCCCGGAGCCTGTGGCTTCTGGATAGTGCCCCCCACTACCAGGCAGGCGGGAATGGGAGGATTCAGCACACTGAGCCCAGCCCACCCCTCTGGTACCAGCACTCCCTCCCCACTTCAGCTCTCTGCAGCAACAGAATACAAATATTGTTCTTTTTGTTTCCTTTTCCCCTTTGGATGTATTTTTAATTACAAAAACAGAACTGGATTGTTGTACCCAGACAATGTTTGCTTGCTTTCAGGCCCCTTGGAGTGGAGGGTTTCTTCTTGACGCCCAGCCCTCAGTTCCTGCGGGGGGTCTCTGTCCAGGTGTGTTCCTGGCTCAGGTGGGAGGGGCCCAACACCACTCCCCGGACCAAGTCTAACAGACCTGTTGCTACCATTCCTCATAGAATTCCAAATCACAGACCTAGAAAAGGTCACTTCCCCTGCACTAAAGAGGCCGAGAGGAGGAGAGACTGGCACTTGATAATGATCCCATAATTAAGCTGGCAGTGTAGTAGAAATGCCGGAGTGGAAGCCAAACCAGAAAGTGGGAGGGTGGTGTCCCAGCTGTGCGGCCTCCGCACCAACCCAGGCACTACCTGGGCATTTTATTATATCTCCCGTTAAACAGGGTGGTGCCTCATGGAGCGCATCATGAGGGCTGAGCTTGGGGATGCACAAACACCCTGTGCAGCACATGGCATGAGCTGTGGGTGAGGCAGGTCTTCTTGAGCCTGCTCTCCTGGACAGTGGGCCTTTCAGGAGACTCGGGCCATGTGGCCACTATGCAGTGTGGCTGTGCCAGGGAGTCCAGCATGGCTTGAGCACAGGATGGAGAAAGGCCCTGTCTCCTTCTGGCCCCAGGTCAGCTCCCCACCACACATGTTCGAGGGGGTCATGGGCTCCTTGGGAAGTTGTTATCCTCTTCTATTTTTTTGAAGATTTAAAAAAAAATTGTGACAATTTGTGCTTGTGGAAAATTTAGAATATACAGAGGGAGAAGAAATTCACAAGTTACCACCCTTGATCCCACAATCAAGAGCCAGAAATGTCCCTTTACTCTGTCCCTCACCTCTCCGGTTCAGTTGCCTGGGGGTTCCTTGGGGAGTCCTACAAGGTCCAAGCCCAGGAGAGGCAGGACAAGTGGCGTGGACCACGAACGACACTTTCCCTCCCTTCGGGGGGAGACCTCTCTGGTCAGACTCTGAAGGCTGTGCAAGATCCTGTGGTGCGGGCCGGGCCGGCAGTCCTGGTTCCCCACCCCAGCCCTGGAAATGTTCTTGGCTTGGAGGGGGATGGGGTATCCCGGAGTCTTGCCCATGATCAGCAGCAGAAAATGAGTCTCCCTGCAGGCCTGCGCCTCGGAGACAGGGGCTACAGGTTTGAGTGTATTTGTCTCTCTGCCCTAAGCTGCATCTGGAGTGGACTGGCCCAAGGGGGCTGCCCACCCTTTGGTGACGACCGGGAGAGCACAGTATGGGTTCAGCCTGTGTGCGTCCACTGGGCAGGTGGGCTCAAGGATTCGGCTTCGGGAGTAGATGCTGGTGCCCAACGAGTTCTTCACGTGGTTCCCTAGAGCAAGTGTTGAGCTGACCACTGTCTTTCCCCTGCTCGAGGCCCAAGGGTCGGCAGGTGTGCTCCGGGCTCGGGTGCGCGGATCCCTCGCAGGTAGCATAGAAGAGCTGGCGCCGCAGGCTGCGCGGGACCGGAGACGTGCTAGCAGCGGCGGGTTAAAACCCAGTCAGCTGGCGCAGGGGCCCAATGGCGAACAGTGGGGCCTGGCCGGACGCCGGGTCAGCCGAGGGCCTTGCCCACCGCGCCGGTCGAGGGGGCGCCCGCGCCGCGCCGCGCAGCCCCCGCCAGAGACAAAGGAGCCGGTGGGGGGAAGGGGCAGACGAGGGGGATGGGGCGAGGGGGCGGGGCGCCGCGGTGTCACGTTACCGCCCGCAGAGCCCTTTAACTCGCGCCCCGCCCCCCACCCGCCACGGCGCGCTCTCGCGGCCGCCAATCAGCCGCGCCCGGCCGCGCGCCCCGCCCGGCCCGGGGTGTGTGCGCGCGGCCAATGGGCGGTGCGCGGGGGCCGGGCCGCTGGAGGCGGGGCGGTGCGACACCAGCCAATCACCGTGGTGTTGTTGAAACTGAAAATACTACATTATGCTAATCACAGCGGGGCCCGCGCTCGCGGGGGTGGGGCCCGCGCATATAAAGGGGCTCAGCCTGCGAGGCTTTCCACAGGCCAAGTGCGCTGTGCTCGAGGGGTGCCGGCTAGGCCCAAGCGAGCAAGCGAGCAGGCAGGCAGGCAGCTCCGAGGGGGCGCGGCTGCAAACAGACAGGATCAGCGAACGAGACTCGGGAACCGTCCACCACCCGACAGCCAGGTAGCCGCCGGGCCCTTTCTCACAACGCGCCCCCTTTGCAGGCGCGGACTGGGCTCTGCGGGTCTCCCTCGCGCTCGGCCTCCGCCCTTCTCTCCTCTCTTCCTCCTTGTCTTGCTCCCCTCTCGTTTCTTGCTGCCTGGGTTCGCGCAGATCCCGACCATGTCCGACGTGTACCTCCGCAGCACTTCGGCGATGGAGCGCATGGCCAACGGTGGAAACATCCCTGTGATGCCGCGCACGAGCGCCTGCCGTAGTCTCTTCGGGCCCGTGGACCACGAGCAGTTGGGCCGCGAGCTGAAGCAGCGCCTAGCCGAGATGGCCGCCGAGGACCAGAACCGCTGGGACTTCAACTTCAAGGAGGGCGTGCCGATCCGGGGCCCCGGGCGCCTGCAGTGGACCGAGGTGGACAGCGAGTCCGTGCCCGCCTTCTATCGCGAGACGGTGCAGGTGGGACGCTGTCGTCGTCTGCTGCTGGCGCCCCGGCCACCCCCGGTGCTCGTGGCTGTCATCCCGCCCCGCGAGCCCCCGGTCGCTGATCCCCTCGACGGCCCGAACGAGGAGGAGCCGGGGCAGGCGCCCAACGTCCTGGCCCCGGCCCCGGCTCCGGCCCCTGCACCGGCACCGGGCCCGGCTCCGGTTCCGGTTCTGGCTCCGGCTCCGGCCCCGGCCCCAGCGCCCATTCCACCCTTAGCTCCTGTCGCGGCCCCGGCGGTGGCCCCGGCAGTAGCCCCGGTGCTGGCCCCGGTAGTGGTCCCGGTGCTGGTCCCGGCCTCGGTCTCCGCTTCCGAGCTGGGCTCGGACCCGGACCCTGACGCGGACGCAGCCTCTCAGGACGGCGCCGAGCCGGTCGCGAACCAGGCGCAGCGCGGCCCCGAGCCGCTCGCAGACTCGCTGCACGCGGGGATTCCGGGACGTCCCGCGGCCGGCACCGTGGCGGCCGGCGCCAACGGCGCGGCGATGAAGAAGCCGTCGGGGCCTCTCATCTCCGGTGAGCCCCGCACGGCCCCGCCCCGGCCCGGCCCCGCTTTGTCCGGCCGGCCGGTCTCTCCCCAGTCCTCGGGGGCCGCGCTCCGTCCCCGCCTCCTCCCGTGGCATTAAAGGGCCCGCGGCGCGCAGGGCGCGGCTGCAGCCGCATCCCCTCCCCTCTCGGCCGTGGCGTTCTTCAGCGGTTCTGGAAGGCGAGACGGGAGGGTGAGCCCGGCCCCCCGGGAGCGTGGTCTGGGCAGCGGCCGCTGGAGTCCCTTGCGTGCGCTGCCGGGCGCAGGGAGCGCGGCGCTGAGGGGGTTAAGCGCGGCGGCAGCCCCGGGGGGCTTGGCCGCGGGACAAGGGGAAATGCTTACACAGCACATTGCGCGGCGACGTAAACAAAGCTGACCCGCCGCGGACCTCGGCGCGGGCGGGGACGGCGTCCCCACCCCAGCCCTGCGCCCCGCGCCCTCTCCCGTCCCCCTCGCGAGTCTCCTGGCCCGCTCGGACCTGACCCATTGCGCGCGCTGTCGCCCGCAGATTTCTTCGCCAAACGAAAGAGATCTGCGCCTGAGACCAAATCCGGCGATGTACCTCCGGGCTGTCCCCCCGCTGGCGCACCTCCTGGGGTTGGCGCGCCCGAGCAAACCCCGCGCAAGCGGCTGAGATGAGTTAGGTGAGTCCGGAGTCCCTGGGGGTGGAGGCGGTTTGCGGGGGAGGGGTCCGTGCCGCAGACTCATCACCGCCCTTCTCCCTTCAGTTCAGAGCGCCGGGGAGCACGGGGAGCTTGGTGGGCAGCGGACGATGGATGAGCGCGGGGGCCTCGCTGGGACCTTATTTGCAGCAACCGGTGGCAGCAGCCGCAAAGCAGCCTTCGGTTTTGTGTTTAAAATCTGAAAACTGTGCAATGTATCGATAGCATCGCTATTTGCCTAAATGTATTCTGCACGCGGAGTGCGCTGGTCCCAAGGTGTAAAGCTTTAAGAGTCATTTATATAAAATGTTTAATCTCTGCTGAAACTCAGTGCAAAAAAAAAAGAAAGAAAGAAAAAAAGAAAAAAAGAAAGAAAAAAAGAAAAAAAAGATAAAAGGCTTAAAAAGAAAAAAAAATAAAAAAACATGTATATTTGTACAAAAAGTTTTTAAAGCTATACTAACTTATATTTTCTATTTATGTCTTGGCGTGGGTCTCTCTGCCACGCAACTGCTCGGTTATTGGTTATGCCAAAGGCACTATATTTCACCCGCATCAGGTTATCAGCAAGTGTAAATTTATTTTTCCAGCGGGCTCTAGGGGAAGAGGTCGCCCACAAACTAGCTTCCATACATACCCATCTAGCTTGCAGTCTCTTCACGCTTTCGCTGCCTCTCTTACTATTATTTTAAACTTGAAGACAAATCTGTTTAAGAATGGTTCCTGAGCCGTCTGTACCACTGCCCCGGCTCCTCGTCCGCCGGGTTCTAAATAAAGAGGCCAAAAATGCTGCAAATCTGTCTGCCTGTGCTTATGCTTCTCCACCTTTGCACGCCAAAGCTGGGAGTTAGACAGGACACAGTGGGCGGGGGCTCTGGGGGCTGGGAGAGTGGGGCCAAATACTGCTGCTTCTTGGCGGGGGGCGGGGCGGGGACTGTCAAAAAGGCGGCGGCGGTGGTGGCTGCGGTGGGGGAAGAGGGGTTCTCCTCATCAGGCAGGTTCACTCGCTGCAGGCAGGGCACTTGTCACTAGCTGCTCTTGGTCCAAAATAAGCATCTATCTCAGCTCACTAGGGTCCCTTGTTCCAAGGAAACCACCAGCAGGGAGCTGGGTTCTAATGTTCACTCCCAGGGTTCCACAAGACACAACAACTCCTCACTTTACAAGAGGGGGCCCAACTCCTCCAGAGTCCCCAAGTGTGGGCTGAATCAGAGCCGTGCTGGGAGAGAAGAGGGGAGCAAAACAGGGGCTGTGTCTAATCCCCACACCTGTGCAAGCACCCCACTAGCCTACTGGTTTCAAAGTGCTTCCTTTTAGCCAAAAGGGGAAGATTTTGCTTTTACTTTTTAAAAAAAAAAATAATTGATCTATAAACCTCTGAAAATTGGGGCTTATAACGGAAAGAGTGACATAAAATCACAAATCCAGAAAAGCTGTCAGTATTTTTGTTGCTTCTGGGGAACAGGAGAAAAGGAAAAGGGGGAGGGTTGTCAGGCTGCGCTGTATGGATCTGATCAAGGTGTGTGAAGGCAAACAGTTACCTTAACCTTCCCCCAAGGCCCAGCTGGGGCCAGGCACCCCCCACGCCTCCCAGAAGGTGCAGGCCTTGCTGGCCTGCCAGGCCAATGGCAGCCTGCTGGTACCTTGCACTTACAGTGAGGAGACCTTCAGGCTTCCAATCACCCCTGGTGGGGGGCTCCCCTTTTCCACTGGTGGGCCAGGACAAGCCCTAGCTGAAGTGGGCAGCAGAGGTAGGAGGGTGGCGTGCTACACGACAGTCTGACACGCAAGCAGTAAGCACACAGGGCCTCTGAGTAAGTGTCTGTTGTTGGTGAGGGAAGCTGATGGGGTCCCCAAGGCAAGCCCTCTGCTGCAGGCCCAGCTGTGCCAGGCCTCCATACCCTACTCTGCTTCTCAGGGGACCTTCAGGTGCTGCTCACCTGCTGCCTAGCTTCCTGGTCTCTCTTGAGGGTGACTCTCAAAAACAGTGAGGGCTGGTTCGGGACACTTGCGTGTGGTTTCAATCCCCTGGCAGGAACCCACAGCTGAACCAGAGGGCACCCTCCATGGGGAAGCAGCATTGTGTTGTGAGGCACTTGTGACCCCTGGCAAGCCCTTTTTCCCTCGGGGCAGGGGATTCACCTTCCCCACCTGGGCTGGGAAATGTCTGTAGTACCTTCCAGATCTGATGTCCCCTGACTGTCATGTGAGGACAGTGGCAGAAATAGTGACCCCAGTGGCACTGCTGGAAAGTTATCTTTCTCACCTGTGCCAATCACAATCGATCATAGAAAAGAGCAAGTGAGCCCTTAGTCCACACCCTGGGCATCCAGGATGAAACCAGTGTCCTATCTCAGGGACCAGGCTAGGCAGACAGCAGATCTGTTAGCTGCAAACCAGTGAAGCAAGGATCACGGGGGAGAAGCTGGGAAAGGTCTGCTCTGGGTGGGGGTGGGGAAGGACCCGGAACTGGGGACAAGAACATCTTGGACAGGAGCTGAGAGGGAGGAAGAGCGAGCCAAAGGCCAGGATAAGGTAGGAAAGGCAAGGCTGAGGGGCCCACAGGCCACACACTCTTGTGGGAATGTGTTCTGGGTGTGCCTGCTGGACCTCTCCTTTCCGTGGCTGATCTCTCTTATCCTTTCCTAGCCCAAGGGCCTGGTCAGAAGTTGAATTTTGTCTGCAGGCAGTGGGGAGCCCCAAGAGGGAGCGAAGTTAGGGGAGATGGTGCGAGGCAGAGAGCAGAAGGGCTATCAGGAGGGTGGAGCAGGTGTGTGACTTGGCCAGTATTTCAGGGGCTCTGCATACCAGCTTCTGTTCTGAGCAGCAGCGACACGGGAAGAATTAAAAGGCAGTTCCCTCTCCCAAAGCCTCCTCTGTCACAGCCGGTAGTAGAATGAGCCCAGTAAAGGAGCTACAGAGCATAGCAAAGTGATCAGTGTTGGCTAAAAGAGCTGGACAGCAGGCTGGTATGTGTAACAGGGCATGCTGGGAAGCCCCCATGAGGACCTCACAGGTGACACATGCCCATTAACTGAGTGGGAGCCGTGCAGCCCTCAGAGGAAACAACCAGTATCAAGCACCCCACCCCAGGCCTGGGCACTTCTGAAATAGTGAGCCTCAGGGCTAGGAGGTAGGGTAGAAGGTGCTACAGGATAGAATAGGTGGGAGAGCCAGTGGGTCCAGAGGTGGATTGGATCGGTAGGGGATCAGGTACTGAGAAGCTCCCAAAGTATCTAACATTAGTGTGAGGGCGAGGCTACTCTTGGAGCTGAGAAGGCCTTCCAGATAGGGGTACCAGAGGGCCCGATTCCCTTCTTTAGGGTGTAAGTTGTAATTCCGGCCACCCCTTGCTTTACCAGCACTCTCAGCCGGTCTCTGGGGACTGCATGGCACATGTCAGGTCTCTTCATAATCTTATGCACAAGGCATGAACACCTGGCTTACAGATGCACACATCAAGGCTCAGGAAAGTCAGGCAGCTTGCATAGCCCTGATGCCCAGGGAGGTACCCAGTACAGACCCAGGTACTGCCGCCCTTGGGCTCTGGCTTGTCTGGTTTCCCTGATACTCTCCTAAGAGTACTGTCTGGGCATTTTTTGTGTGTGTGAGACAGGATCTCGCTTTGTAGTTCAGACTGGCCCTGAGCTCACTATGTAGCCCAGGCAAGCCTTGAACTCAGCAATCCTCCTGCCTCTGCCGCCCAAGTGCTGGGATTACAGGCGTGAGCCACCATTCCTGGTACTGTGGTATGTGGTCCTGATTGCTGGTGGGCATTGAGTTACTCGGTATTGTTGTATGTGGTTACTGGGGATCGAACCAGGGACCTTGAGCTTGCTAGGCAGGTGCCAGAACCACTGGGCTAAATCTCCAGCCCTATTTTTTTAAAAATTTTTTTGGGCTGAGGATTTAACTCAGTTGTTCCGGTGCCTGCCTGGCAAGTGCGAGGTCCCTAGTTCAATCCCTGGTACCACGTACCACAATGCTGGGTGTGGTGGCTCAGGCCTGTAATCTCAGTACTCAGGAGGCAGAGAGGCAGGAGGATTACTGTGAGTTTGAGGCTTGCCTGGGTTACATAGTGAGGTCAGGGCAACCTGAACTACAAAGCAAGACCCTATCTCAAAAAATTTTGTTTTAATTTTTAAAATTTATTTAAAATTTATTTTATTTATTTATTTATTTATTTATTTATTTTTTTGAGACAGGGTCACGCTTTGTAGTTCAGGCTGGCCCTCAGCTCATTATATAGCCCAGGCAAGCCTTGAACTCAGCAATCCTCCTGTCCCTGCCTCCTGAGAGCTGGGATGACAGGCGTGAGCCACCACGCCTAGCACTGTGGTATGTGGTGCTGATTGATTGTTGGTGGGCGTGAGTCTCCACGCCCAGCATTGTATGTGGTTACTGGGATCAAACTCAGGACCTTGTGTTTGCAAGGCAGGCGCCGGAACCACTGAGCTAAATCTCTGGCCCTTATTGGTATATTTTATATATACATTATGATCACATTGAAAATTGAAGGTTTGTACCAGTTCATGACACATCTTGATTTTGATTTTCATTTTTTCCTATTCCTCTGCTTTCTTTACAACTCCCCATGCCTTAGATTTCCTTGGTTATTTTTTATTTATTTATTTATTTATTTATTTATTTATTTATTTATTTATTTAGGTACTGGGGATCGAACTTGGGCCCATCTGCTTACAAGGTAGGTGCAGTACCACTTGAGCTAAATCCCTGGCCTAGATTTCCTTTTTTTAACCATCATTTTTTTTCTTTCCCTTCTTTACTAGCCCCTACACACCCTTTTCCCCTTGAACATTTTCTTCCTATTTCACAATACCTATCATACATTTTAGAACTCATTTATACCTTTGCTTTCTCATACCAGAGAAATGATGTATTGTTTACACATCTGTGTCCTATTTATTGCACTTATGAGTATGTTCTTAAGGTACATCCATTTGAGTATAAGTGACTCAAATTTATTATTCTTTGTGGCAGAGTATTAATCCATTTTATAAAAAAAACAACCCCACATCTTCTTTATCCACTCTCCTACTAATGGGCATCTATTTTTATTTTTTTTATTTTTTAATTTTTTTTGTTTTTTGAGACGGTCTCGCGTTGTAGTTCAGGCTGGCCCTGAGCTCACTATGGTGCCCAGGCAAGCCGCCGCGAATTCAGCAATCCTCCTGTCTCTGCCTCTCGAGTGCTGGGATTACAGGCGTGAGCCACCACGTCTGGCATTGTGGTATGCGGTGTTGATTGTTGGTGGGCGTGTCTCCACGCCCAGCATTATGTGTGGTTACCGGGGATCGAACTCAGGTCCTTGCACTTGCGATGCAGGCGCCGAAACCACTGAGCTAACCCTCCGGCCCTTTTTATTTTTGATACTTTTTCTTTCTTTCTTTGGCCCTGAACTTACTATGTCGTCATGGTTAGCCTTGAACTCACAGCAGTTCTGCTGCCTCTGCCTCCTGAGTGCTGGGATTACAGGCATGAGCCACTATGCTTAGCATTGTAGTATACGGTACTGGGGATCGAACTCGGGACATTGCCAGGCAGGTGCTGGAACCACTGAGCTAAATCCCCGGCTCTTTTTGATACATTTTCATGAACTAAACTTGATAGTTTACCTTAGAGCACATTGCTTGTACATTCTGTGGATTTGAATACATGTGTGACGTTTTCTGTCCACCAACACAGTGTCACAGAGATTGCCACGGTCCCAGAACTCCTCTACTCTATCTGTTCCTCCATTCCTCAACTGTTGGCAACACGGATCCTTTTATTGCCTCTGTAGCTTTGCCTTTTCCAGAATGTTTTGGAGATCATACCGATGGGCCTCTTTTTCTTGGTGATATGTGTTTTAGCCCCATTCCAGTCTTCCCCCGGGCTGGTAAGAGTATGTTTAGTTTTGTAAGAAACCAGCAAACTGTCTTCCTAAGTGGCTCTGCTGTTTTATATCCCCATGAATGCTGAGTGGCTTCCTGTTGAAGAGCACTGTGTTTTTGAAAGTTTCTTCTCTCTGGACACACCAAACACCCATATTATACTAATGAAACAACAAAACCAGCTGAGAATGGTGGCACATCCCTGTAAGCCCAGGTACTCACTTAGGAGGCTACGACAGGGAACGAAGAATTTGAGGCAGCCCAGGTGCCTTAGTCACTTTAACACCAGGGAGACCCAATACCCAACACTCATAATTTAAAGAAGGAAAGACTAATTTTACATCATAGTTTCTAGGAAACCTAGTCTCAAAAATCAAACAGAAGGTCAGAGATTTAGCTCAGTGGTTCTGGTGCCTGCTTAGCAAGAACAAAGTCCTGAGTTCGATCCTGGTGACCACATACAACAATACTGGGTGTGGTAACTCATGCCCACCAGCACTCAATACCATGTACCACTATGCTGGGCGTGGTGGCTCACACCTATAATCCCAGCACTCAGGAGGCAGAGGCAGGAGGATTGCTGAGTTTGAGGCTTGCCTGGGCTACATAGAGAGTTCAATGACAGTCTGGACTCCAAAGTGAGACCCTGTCTCAAAAAAAAAAAAAAAATCAAACAGAAAAACAACAATAATAGACTTCATTACAGTTTGATCGTGAAGAGGACAAAACACAATTAAAAATTAACACTGACGATTGTGGCTTTATCTCAGTGCACTGGCTTGTTTGACCTGGCGGAGGATGAAGAGCTTTTGCCGTTGGTCAATTCTTCATCCAGCTGGCCTCGTGGTAGGTTGCATTATTGTCCAAATATTTGCTGCCTCGCCTTGTGGGAAGATTCTGCATCTCCTGCATGTTGCTATCAAGCCTGGCTATGTAACTTGCTCTGGCAAGTGTAATGTGACTGCCATGATGTTTGTGGCTGCTAAGCAGAATTCATAATGGCCAGCATTCCACCATCCTATCTCAGCATGGTCTCAGATAGGGGCTGCTCCTTCTCAGAAAATAAACAGGGGACTGTGATGGCAAATGAGAAACACACCACATTTTTTACAAGGCCCAGAGGATTTAGGGCTTGTCTCGTGCAGCACAATATAAACTGAGCTGATAGAATTGTTCTGAGGATCCCAACTCACCAATTATAAGAATTACGGTAAGGGCCTGACACCTGGGGCTGTGGTATGGACTTGGTTTTTATCTCCTAACAGTTTACATGTTGGAAACCTGGTTGTCAACATGGCAATATTAACAGGTGGCAAAATGCTGAAAAGGTAAGGCCCAGGGAGCAGTCTTTAGTCAATCAGGGGTGTGTTCTCAGAAAGGGTGGGGGCCCCAGTCTCTTTCTGGGTCCCTGTCTTGCAGTGTGGTCTCTTGTTCTTTCACCGTCATGGTATACCAGAAGTTGAGCTGATACTGGTGCTGTGTACTTGAACTTTGAAAACTGAGCAAATAAACCTCTTCTTTTTATAAAGTTACCCCGTGTCTTAATTACTTTATCATCATGGATACCCAATACCCAACACCCACATTTTAAAGAAGGAAAGGCTAATTTTAAGTCATAGTTTGTAGAGTTTTCAGTTCACAGTTAGCTGGTTCCAGAGGCCTGGGCACAGGAAAGTTGCTTGCCTCCTGGCTTCTGGAAGCAGAGAAGGTCAAAGAAAAAGCCAGGAAGGAGATATAACTTTCTTCTCCTTTTTTTTTGTTTTTTGAGACAGGGTCTCCTTTTGTAGTTCAAGTTGGCCCAGGCTGGCCTTGAACTCTCAGCAATCCTCCTGCCTCTGCCTCCTAAGTGCTAGAATTACAGGTGTGAGCCATCGCGCCCTATGTGGTACCAGGGATTGAACCTGAGACCTTGTGCTTGCTTGGCATATGCCAGAACACTGAGCTAAAATCCTCGGCCTGAGATATAACCTTTTAGGTCATGCCCAGCATGACTACCTCTTCAGACCAGGCTCTATCTTCTAACAGCAAGTCAACTATAATGCCCCCATAATCAGTCACCTTCCAAAGGTCCTACCTTGATACCATGAGGTCTGAGCTGTTTATTAGTGTGGCATACTAAAAATTGCTTATTCTAAAAATTAAGCACCGTGTTGTTTGAGCCCTGGTGTGAGTGTTGAGGGTGGAAGAGCTACTGATTATATGCTCCAGGGACAAACACATTGAATGAAAAGTGGAAATGTTCTCTGGACCTGTAGGGCACCGGGAAGAAATGCTTTGATCTTAGCTGTTGCCTGGAAGCCCTGGGGGAGGGGGTCTTTCTCCTCTGTCCAGCCTGCTGCCCTGTCACATGGCCAGGGGTTGCCATGCCTCCAGCTGCATCATGGCCACAGCTGCTCCGCGCAGCTCCAGGGACATAAAGCCAGGCGAGTGGCAGTGGTGTCTTCCCTTCCGTTAGTGTGACACCTGTCCCGGAGAACTCTAGCCAAGTAAAACCCATCTCAGCACTTTGTGGTTTGAAACAGTGGTTTCCTTTATACCCATGATCGAGTTGGGAGTCTGGGACGAGTTGGCGGGTAACTTGGCTCGGCCTCAGGGGTGTTAGCAAGTGTGACGTGCCTGGGTTTGGAATCCACTCGGGCCGGCTCCTCCCAAGCCTGGCAGAGATGTGAGCTGCACCAGCCTGGTCCTTTTTCTGAGACTCGTCCTCAGGCCCACCTGGGCTTCCTCACAGCATGGCAGCCAGGCTTTTGCAGTTCCAGAAGACACACGGATCACCTCTGCCTTACAGGGTTTTGGCACACTGAAGCGAGGGGCCTCGATCTGGTTCTCCATGGGCCAAGTGACTATGAATATGTAGCTACTTCTGGGGAGTATCCAATGCACCTACTACAATTCAGGAAGACAACCAGGACCTGGATTTGAACAAAATAAAACATGTTTTTCCTTTACATATAAGTTTTGATTAGTAAACAGGAAAAAAATATCATCAAGCCCTTCTTGTGTTTGAACTGAATAAATGCAGGGGTAATTCCAGCCTGGCACATTAGCAAATGTGGGTCCAGGTGAGAGGCAGTGAGACACTGGAAACAGGGTCTCCTTGAAACACACCTGGTCTCTGAGGCCACTGAGCTAAAAGTATAATACTAAGATGCCTACCAAGAGCACCTTCTGCCTTTTTAAATTTTATGTCTGTGTACAATGTCTACATACATATATATATATATCCTTTGAATGTACATATATTCATATACAGTGTTTGTGGTACGCACACAACACATATCTATATTTTGTGAATGTATATGTATACACGGTTACCATTTTCCTTCTTTATTAACATTGTATCTGGTTTTGAATCTTAGCAGTTTGTAACAGTATCACTTATACTTCCTTAAGAAAATTCTTATGGAGGTTTGCAGACACACATAAAAGTGGAAAGAAAGTTACCTGGAGCTCAAGCCTCCAGGTTTTCTCCATCCTTTTGCTCAGCTTCCCTCTTGATCCTTTGTATTCTCCTGCCCACATGTGGAGTGTTTTGTTTGTTTTTCATAGTACCAGGGATCAAACTCAGGCCCTTGTGCTTGCAAGGCAGGTGCAGTTCCATTGAGCTAAATCCCCAGCCCGACCCAGAGTGTTTTAAAATTGACCCAGTCCCTGTAGTCTCCCATCTGCACAACCTCACTGGGTGCAACCTCACTGAGCTTTATCCCTGCAAATACCACATGCCCAGGGTGAGGCAGGAAGCCCTCTTCTCTACCTCCTGCATACTTCTGTCGTTCTGTTGGGGTAACACTTTCCTTTTTACTCAATCAGGGCTTCCAGCAATGGCTCTGTTTTGTTTTGTTTTAGATTTTTGAGACAGGGTCTCACTTTGTAGTTCAGGCTGGCCCTGAGCTCACTATGTAGCCCAGGCAAGCCCTGAACTCACAGCAATCCTCCTGCCTCTGCCTCCCGAGTGCTGGGATTACAGGTGTGAGCCACCACACCCAGCTGTTTTGTTTGAAAATGACACAAAGCCACCCCTGGCATTGTGTCATTATCTGGCCAAGATCTAAGAGACCCTCTTGGTGGATGATCCCAGTGAGTTCTTGAGCCTAGTGTCCCACTTTCCATGATAGATGGTCTCTGCTTGTAGGGGACACCCACATTTGCCCCCAAATCCTGGTTG